>UFQX01001071.1:92376-112961 GCA_900497675.1 Arapaima gigas
CAGGCCCACCCCCCCCCCCCCCCCCCAGGGTGGAACCTGCTTTGCCAACACTTGGACCAGAGCTGCATAATGGAAAAGCAGCATCATTACTGCACTGTATGTTGTATGTCTGGCCCCTCCTGGTGTTCCTCACTGCCCCCTGGTCCCACATCAAGTCCTCCTTTCAGCCTGATCTCTGACCACTTCCACTGCTTTTGGTGACTGAATCCACACACCACTGGTCCTGCAGAGCCACCCGAGACAGGACACCGGTCACACACACACACAGGACACGTACACTGAAGGTGGTTTAGAATCATGACTCCACCTGAAATACTCATCTTTTCGAGCCACGATGACACAGGAACAACGTAAAATTAAAATGTTTTCGTCCAGGCGTCCTCCACCCACCGCTCAGTTTGTGCGACAGATGAAAAGGAACCAATGAGCACCACTGGGGGAGGGAGCTGAGAACGTCCCCAGCGGTGGCTTTGTGATTTTGCTTTGGTCGAGATGTGACAGAGAAAACGGAGTGGTGTGATTTCTGTGCACAAATGTTTCAAAACTACAGGGAAGTTCACATTTATGTGGTCTAAGCATTTTGAGGAAGGAACGGTTGTGAAACATACGAGTGCAAAATGCAAACTTGACGTTTTTGGCAAGTGAGGCCGTGCCTCGCGCTGCTGGTCGATATAATAAAAACGAAGTGAGAATTTAAAACGAAATTCGATGCAGCATAGAAGCCACTGAAAAAAGTGCGTTCAGCAAATGTTTCCTTGTTAAACTGGAGTGACACGAAGGCCACCGTGCTGGACTGCAGGACAGATGTGTCAGAAAAGACTGGGTAATTTTATATGGTTCTCGGCGCTCTTCTGGTGAGCTGGTGGAAACCGAGCCCTGCGCAAGGAGCGGGGAACACAACTGACGCGCTTCTTCGAAGATGCCGATGAAATTACATTGAGTGCAACCTGGCTGAGGAAAACTGGCGCGGTTGGCTCAGACTGGGTGGATGTTAGCGCTCTCCTGTCAAGTGAAGTTATCTGCTTTTTTTGCTGTAAGCGGTGCCCGGTGAAGGTAACTAACTAGTCAGCAAGCCCTGGAGCTTAAACTTGTGGCCACCCGGTTCCCTGTTTGCTTCAACACTTCCTGCGCTGTCGACACGGGGGGTGGCGGGAGGCAGGGACTGTTTGTGGACCGGTCACCTAATGAGAAGCTCTTTCACTGAACCCAGATTTATGGCCGTCTGCCGGCGTCATTAAGGCCACTTATAATTGCCCTTTCCAGCCAAAATGCAAAACTGAAACATCTGCTGCCCCCCAAACTCCTGTCACACCCCCAATTGCACCGCACTGGTGGACAGAGCCCCCCCCCCCAATCCCAGCAACCCTTCCAGATCCCCACTCTCAGGCCGCTGGAATGCCTCCCTGCAGACCACTCCCTGAAAGGAAAGAATTCATGTAATCTGTAGCTCCTGATAGACTTTTACATGGTGGAGATAAGAAGTCAAATTTGTGGGCCTCCGTCTCCAGTGAAACATGCTGTCCCCAAGTTGTCGTGTTACTAATGCGCTTTATTTAGCCGACTTTATCACTGAGAGAAACGCACTGTTTGACCCTTTTGTATGACTGTCTGTTTGGACGGGTCCAGTTTAGGGTTGCCACCTTCACCGCGGTCCTGCAGCAGTAGAAGGGAGTGGGGCTTGAATGAATAAAGTTCAGGTTACAAATTCACCTCCTTGTTTTCCGTGTGAGACGCTAGCAGCTGTACAGTTCTTTGGATCTACTTTTATTTTGGCTTTTGTCCTCTGGGGCTTTTGAGAGCTTTCACGAGGCAGGAAGGTGGTCTGAAGAGCTGACGGTGCTGCCTTCTGGACAGCAGGACTGTTCACCCCCTACACCTCTGACTTACACACAACTGTGTCACTGGTTCTCTGGGGGATGTAGAGGAAGGTGATGACGTGTCTGACTGAGGCCTTTGTTTCATGGTGTCAGCCAATCCACCCACCTCACCCCCCCTAATTCCAGACAGCACCTTGAGTGTTGCTAATATTTGTTTATGCCTCTTGCAGCTGTTGTTCAGTTTTCCTAAGAGACAGGAAGGTAACTGGTGTCACTTCCACTGCCTATAATTCATTATAACCTTGGGAGGCACCTGCCTTTTTCCCAACACTGGCTGCTCTATCCACCCCATGTGACACAGAGAGCTTCAGGTTGGTACTACAGTTTGAGAGTGAAGTGAGGCACGCTGCCAGGACCTGTTGGGCAGAAGGTCCCTCTCGCTGCTCCTCCTCGCCCGTTCCTCCCAGCAGCAGCCAGCGGTCTGTTTCTGTGGACACATCTCATACGGTGCGTGTTTGTGCTACCAGCTGCTGGATGACAACTTTACCGTAGAGGACACTGTGAATCCCGGAAATAGCGATTCTGGGTGGAGATAAATTCATAAGTGCATTGCTAACAAGGGCAAACTAAAGTGAGAATGGCAAAGGCCCAAACCCTGCACTGCACCTAAAAAATATTTCTAATGTGTCCTATTTTCTGTCTTGCCAGCTCAGTAAATGTTTGCTCAGCAGTGGCACCGAGGGCCATGCAGGTCTTTGGTTGGATGTGTGCTGACACATCCGGTGGTGAAGATCACAGCTCCCATCTGCCAGCACCTGTCCAAGGGCTTCTTCTGCTTCTTGAATGTGGTGCTTAGTTTGTCTTTGCAGTTGCTCTGTCTCTTCAGTTGAAAGGTTTATTTAAAATATCATTCATACCCCCAGTCATTTACAAACCGATAAAGGTTTAACTGTGGCGAGGAGTGACACGGTCTTTATAAGGGTGTTTACACACTCTTCACTTTTCCACACCCTTCGCCTCTGTAAACTGCGTCTCATGTTCATTCCGTTTTAAACATAGACTTTAACTCTTTCTGTAGGTTCAGAAGTCGGCGAGGGTGAGGTTTTCTTCTACGGTTTGGTCGGAAAGCTGTCGGATGCATGTTGACACATGGCTGTGATGCACACAGGAAGCTGCACGGGGCTCCTACACACCACCGTGTGTTCGCTAAGCTGCTGACTGACTGACTCTTTCGGACTCTTGCGCAACGTGCAGTAAAAGTGAGTCACTGTGAGTCACCAAGCAGAACTTTTTTGTACAAATGTGACAGAACGTTCTCCCCCCTCCCTTCTCAACCCTCCTCTCTTCCCTCTTCCCCTCTCACCTTTCCCCTCTTCCCCCTCCCCTCTCACTCCTCCTCTTTTCCCTCTCCGATCTCCCTCTCCCCTCTCACCCCTCCCCTCTTCCCTCTCCCTTCTCCCCCTCTTCCCCTCTCACCTTTCCCCTCTTCCCCCTCCCCTCTCACCCCTCCCCTCTTCCCTCTCCCTTCTCCCCCTCCCCCCCTCCCTTCTCCGCTCTCACCCCTCCCCCCCTTCCCTCTCCCTCCTAACTCCCCCCCCCCGCACTCTCTCCACTCCACTCTCAGCCCTCTCCTCTCCCCTCTTGTGGGGGGGGGGGGGGGGGGGGGGGGGCCTCAGAAGTGAAGACAATTTGTCTTTGCAAGTTGTTTTNGGGGGGGGGGGGGGGTCTGTCGTGCGAGGTTTGTCTGTGTGGCAGCGGATGTCCTGTGACACATTTACATCTCTGTATTTCCACCTGCACATAGGAGAGAACCATGTGTGCATGTGACATGATCTTTAAAACCTTCTCTGTCCTTCTCCCTCTTCCCCAGGTGGTGCTGTTGCCTTTCGCGCCGGGTGGTGGCCGCTGCTGGACGCCAGGCCCCGCTGTGCTCTCTGCTGGAAGTTTTGCTCAGGTGGGAGATTTTTCTGACCTGCAGGCGATCATTCCAAGGGCACAAACCCCCAGGTTGCACAGATTTCAGCCTCTCTCCGTGTCGGGCTCCGTGCTGCAGCCGCTGAGCCCCCTCGCCACGGACCAGAGACGGAAAGTGTGAGCCTCCCCAGGGCCGCCATGTTGGCCGGGAGAGGCGAGGCGGAGGGGGAGGTGGACCGAGAGATAAAGTGGAGTAGGAGGAAACTTGAAAGAAATCTTTTTTTTTCCTCTGTTCTTTTTTGTGCTTGGGCCTCATTTCTGTCTTCCTGTCACCTTTGTCTTTGTACAGTGCAGTATTTTGTTCCACTCCCCCCCGCTGTAGAACTGAAAGTTGGTGACATGTTAGAAAACTGTTTCCAAACACGACGGTGGGAACCTGGCTGCGTGGCGTGACAGTCGTTTGCTGTCCTCTACCTCGTGGCTGAAGGGAATGTGTTTGGACTGAGTTTTGTGATTCCGAGAGGCAGATGCACGGCTGCTTGTCGCACAGAAGAGGGTGAAGACCCACCCGGTGTGTCGCGGCAGCTGGATCAGGCGAGTTTCCCAAGGAGGACGCTGTCAAACCTTTACATAAGTCACGGATACTGGAGTTTGGGCAAAACAAACTTCCCTCCGGCCTGTTTTGTTTGGGTGCTCATGAATCAATCTTCATGCTGTCAAGGGGAAGGGGAAGAGTTTGTCCGGTGAAAAGACCAAAAGGGTTGACAGGCTGTGAACAGCTGGACCCCTGGTTCGAGTTTCCCTCCCAGAGAGGCTGAAATTTCAAACCTGAAAATCACGAGTAATAAACGATTTGGCTCTTCGTCAAAATAACATCCCCCCCACCTCCATTTTTTTTTTAACCTCTGCCAGTTCTTCCTCATCTTTCCTTTTTCCCGCATTGAGCCTGACAAAGGTATTTGGGCGACGTGCGGTAACCTTCCGCCGAGCAGCTGGAGCGCGAATTCCGCGTCGGTCCGGCACGTTACGCTGTCTCAGCACTTCATCTGCGGTGCTGTTCACGTGGCAGCGAATATTTTCTGATGGTGGAGGCATTTCTGGCAGGAAATGTTCTGAGGAAGTGAACCTTGCTGATGTTAAACTTGTGCAACTGCTTATGGCTTGGAAAAAACAATGGGATGAATTGGCAGAAGGCGACGGCTCGGTTCAGACGCCAGTGCTCGGCGTTTCTGGGAGACGCGTTACCATAAACCCGGTGCCCCGTGCTTCAGCAACAGCCACCTTATGATTAATGCAAGTGACGCCCTGCGTTTCGACGTCAGCTCGTTGTGGTATCGCTCCCTTTAGCCACTCTGATGGGACGCGTCGTGTGTGTTTGAGCACAAGCGTGGAGTTGTAACACCAGGCAAAACTGTGAATCTCAACTCAACCGTTGAGTTAGTTTGAATAAGCAGTGAACCATATTTGAAACTGTGCTGTGTGTGTGTACAACAAACGCCACAGTCTGTTTACGAGGAGGAACGTCTGGCAACTTTAACTTGTTACGAAGTTATTTATTGAAACCTAAGATGTGTCGCTGCTGCAGAATTGAGAGGTGCGTTTGAGGAGGACCCCCGCATCACACAGCTCCCAGCCAGCGCCCTCAGTTCTCGCTATTTACAGGATAATCTCTGCAGGAAATGTCCCAGCTTCCATCTCGGTATCAAAACTTCTTTTTGCCTTTTTTTCCCTATTTAGGTTTAGTTTGGAACTGTCGTCAGTTGTTGGTTGGCACAATGCATTTGTGTGTTTACAGTCTCTGATGGTCCCCAAACATAGAAGTTGAGCTGCTGTTGAGATTCTGTGTCCTAGTTTAAAAAAAAAGAAAAAAAAAAAAAAACTACAGTCACAGGAGTTAAAAGGGTAAAACGACTGTCTCTGTATCCAAAGTTTTAACAGTTTGCACAGAAAGACCGAGAGCTGCTGGCTGTTACTTTGACTGTGTACTCTTCACTTTGAACTGTGAGCAAGTTTGTCGCACATGTATTCATTTTCTGCAGTGATTTTATTTATTTTTTTAAACCATCCTTTTGCATGTAAGGTATCCCAGTGAATATGTGTGCTTGTGAGACGTGACCCGAACCCTTTTTAACAGTGACCTTCCACATGTTTGCTTTGCAGCTGGTTTCTAGTGATTCTCCCACTCCTTGCCTCAGTGGAGCTGCCTCCACACCTAGAGCTTCTGGTGTTTTTGAGGGTGGAAAAGTCCCCCGTCGTCGAAAGCAGTTTGCAGGCGTGCCGTAGCAGCGTCTGCTTTTAGTCACAAGTAAAGTGCAGTAACCCGGTTCGGGCAGATGCACATCTCCACATGACTCTGTCTCTTTCTATTTCGGTCACCCATCTCTTTCTTTCTCCCTCTCCTACTTCTTGGCTGGTGCTTTTTCTAATATTCTATCTGTGTCTGTGTCTCATGCCGCGGTGAGGAGGCAGGAATTCTCTTTGGCCTCCCTGGGTTTCTCTCTGAACCCTCAAACAGCTGAACAAACAGAACTGCTGAACCTCACGTTCCCAGATGTAGGGATGTGGCAGCAGAGACTAGCAGCATTGTGAGGATGGGGGTGGACCTTTGGGAATGGAGTGGTCTTGGTGGTGGTATTAAAATAAGTTCAGCTGATTCACTCCTTCAGCTCATTCTTCTGTGGCAAGCAGAGCAACAGCACCAGGTGTGTGTGTGTGTGTCTGTGTGTGTGTTCTTAGGGAGAAATTCTAGGACTGGGGATCTGAGTTTTCCGTGTTTTTTTTTTTTTTTTTTCCTTTCTCCCTCGGTCTTCCGTGTTGACTTTATGTTCTGTGAACTCAGGCCTTTGCTTCTACGTTGTCTGCCGCAAAGTACCACACGAAAGTCTAAAGCCCTGCGCTGTCGCTCAGACCACGTCTGTCTACCTGGTGCGGCTGAGAGATTCCGGCTGTGGGGTGTCGTGTGATCTCTGTTTTTTGGATCGCGTTGTAGGAGAGACGTTTTAGCTCCAGGATGAGACACTGGAACAGAGAACTGGTAATGATTCCAGCTGCCTAAAGGGGAAGTTCAGATTTTTGACATCTGGGGTGTTTGCAATTCTTAGCTCAGTGCATGTGGTCAGTCAGAAAGTCCTGAGACGGCTGTCATGCGATGTTTCTGTGCTTCGAGGCCTAACAGCTGGCGGCTGCAGCAGTGCTGTGCGGCACACGGTCTTACTGACAGAACCGTGTATTTATGTATACGTGCTTGCATGCATTTCATCTTTTCTTTAGTGAGTTACTTTTCTTCCTTGAAAATATTGCTGTCAGAAGCCTCCTGTCCATCCTGTCTGGCTCCTTGACCATTTCTGACAGGGGCCTGAAGGATGAGGGTGCTGCAGTTTTCACAGCACTGCTGCAGTGTTGGGGCGGAATGGAGTCAGGAGGGTTATAAAAATGATGTGAAATGCACAAGAGACCACTGGAGGTCTGACAACTCTTTAACCATCTACAGGCAGTGTAATTTGACTTGTCTTAAGCCCCTTCCCAGCTCCCTACTCCCACCCCTGAGCTGCTGCTGCCAGCAAATTCCTCACACATCTGGATGAGAATTACTGTGAAACCGGTTCGCTGGTTTGTGCCATAATTACTCACAATTGCTTTTTTCAGGTCTCCCTGAATCAGTTTTAAGAAGTCAAACAAAGTGTCAGAAATCTGCAGCGGATGTTCACTTTCGTCGATGATTCAGCATCGAGTACCTTTAGGTATTCCTGGAAACCAGCGCTCGCTCACCGCAGTCACTCCAGAACTAGAAAAAAGGGGGCATTTGATTCGATAGTAGTTTGGAAATTGATTCATAGCTCGTGTGACGTTGGGCACCGGGGGCAATCTGGTCTTCGTTTTCGTTCTTCTGCTGTCGTGTCAAATGTAAAATCCACCCCAAACTGCAAAGTGCCCGTCCTGCAAGGAGGCGGTCTCGTGCCGAGCCGTGACCTTTGACCTTTGCGCCTCCGCTTACTAGAACAGCAGCGAAGTGTATAGGTGGGAAGTGACCTGAGGACACGAGGTGAGCGAAGGCGGCGGGCGACTGGGCCGAAACGGGGTGCGAGGTGGCGTGTGGGGAAGTGCCTTTGTCGGTGCTCTCAGCCAGGAAAGGCCATTGTTACCCTGCTAATGTCACTTCCCCTCGCAGTGTTTCTGCACGTCTTGTCTGCGTAACCTAGCAGCCCCATCTCCTTTGGTGGCCGCCTGCCGTGTTTTTCACCGGCGTGTCTGCGTTTCACACGCCAGCACAGGACTTCTGCCCCGCAGTCTTTCCTCCCTAAGTGTGCAGTTTGCACGGTAACTCCACGTTAGTGTAACATCTCGCTGGCGTTAATGTTCCATATCCAGGTGTTAATAAGCGCCATGTACTGACAGCGCAGTCGCTGTGTTCCACACCCCCGTTTTGGACCTTTCCCTATTCCCTCCTCTCTGCTCATAAAAGTCGATTATTTTTATCGCAGTTATTCAGTGGAAAAAAAACAGCTTACACACCAACAACAGCTACACTCCACCAGCTGTGCAGTCTGCCCTGTGCACCGCAGAACAGCCGCGTCCCGAGAAACATTCACGAAGACTCTTTTCGTGTGTGTGTGTGTGTGTGTGTGTGTGTGTGTTTGTCGGAAAGAAATGTAGTACTCGCAGTGGCGACATTTTGTCGTAGTCGCGATTAATTAGTTTGCATTACAGATGAGTACAAATAGGTGGCAAAGAAGAAAGGAAGTCTAAGAGAAGATGTAAATCAGAGATGACGGGAAATGATGAGAACGAGCGTCGGGCAGGTCACGCGCTGGGTGTCTGCGGACGTGTTTGGGTATGTTTGCAGTTTTACGGTGGCTCGGGTGTTTTTCTTCTTTTCGGGGGTAAGAGGATCCGCAAGGAGGAGGAGTCGGGTGGACCGAGGAGCTGCGCCGGCAAACGGCAAATGCATGTAGAGACGGCTAAACGGCAAGAGCAGATCTGAGAGATTGGTGGAAAAGCCCTCGGGGGTGGTTACTACCTGATTTTTGTGTCTTTCAAATCGACGTAACACAGCCAGGGAAATGGAGATAAAGGAAGCGCGTGTCCGTTCGTGCCTGTTTTTCACTGTCGACCCGCGTAATGACCACAGACCCCTCGGTCGTTTGCCTCTTTAGCTGCTGATAAGCCCGGTTTTGGTCCCTTCTTTGAGTTGGGCTTTTCTGAAATTTCTCTTTTCACCCCGCTCCTTTTTTTATGAAGTTTGGCAGATTCCCAGCTCGGGCTGCTCTCCAGCCTCATAACGTTTCTCGCCAGAGGCGGGACAGATACCTGACTAAATCCACCCCTGCCCGGGTCTAAATAAAGCACACTTTGATTTGGGATAATCTCCAGTTATTTTACCTGCCTCTAGAACCGGCAGTACGTTCCCAAGTCGAGCTAATCTGAGGCCCTTTGATCCGAACGCCATGCCGGTTCTTATAGCCGCGAGCAGCTATAAGACCGAGCTATTAGTCTTGTTAGTCTTGATTTATAGGGGGTAATTTCTTACCGAAATCCTTAAATAGACACGGAGAAATGGAACGCATCTGAATGCATCTGAAATCAATTCATTGAAAGTAGCTGTAATACTGTAACCAAATTAAATGTAAACCTAAATCATCTTGGGACCAACTCCACCCTTCTTTCTCTTTCCAGCTCAGACCAGTTCCATGTTTTGGTTTCACTGCTGCACATATCCCTGCACCATCCACACCAAGGCATCTCCTCCTGCGTTTAATAGAAATGGAAATTTGAGGAGACCCCCCCCCTTGCCGAAGCAGCAGGCCAGGATGTTTTGAAGACTGGGATATTGCTCCTAATGGCTTCCAAACACCACACGAGTTTAATAGCAAACAGGGCATTATAAAAAACGGAGTTTCTGTTTTCTTTTATTGAATCTCTGCATGTTTACCAGCTTCAGCCTTGGGAATGAATTTATTCAGTCTCAATTTAAAACAGCTTTTTTTACAGGCTTTTTATTTTTAGTGTAGCTTTACTGTGGTTACACATTTGACTCCCCCCCCCCCCATTTTATACTTTTTTAAAAACCTTTTACGTGACCATTATCATCTTCGAAGCACTCAGTGAAAGTCTGTAAAGTTATTCCACGCCGTGTGACCTGAGCCTCCTCATGTACAACATCCTTTTTTTATCAATACACTTTACACAGTTTAAACACCACTGAGAAAGGGCTCCAAAAGCTGTATGCGCCACTTGAAATGCTCCAGTATGTATCCATATCCATTACAGGCACTTCTCCGTTTTGCTCTTTGGAGCAGCGTGATTTTTTTTTTTTTTTTTGGGTGCACCCCCACTTCCCACAACCCACCGGCTCCCTTTTCTGCCCCCTGTTGAGCAGGTTCTCCCACTAAAAGGCTGTAACTGTAGTACGTGGTCATTATTCGTCATTGTTCATAACAGCCTCTCAGCCACATAGCGCAACCCGGGTGCACTAAGTTACGCTGCAAGTCGGCTCTTGACCTGCTTCTCTCCTGTTTGCTTCAAATTTGTCTCCCTTTATTGGAGAAATACAAATTGTGAACATCAGCAGTATCTCCTAGTGTCTTTTATTCACAGCAGAAATTCACAATTGAATTCTTGTCCAGCTAATATACCCAAAAGGCCAGTGCCAGCATTGACTTTTTCCATTTCAAGCGCTGACTGTATTGGATTTTAATGAAGATTATTTTCATCAGATCCGTTTTCTAGTGTCCGTCCTTCAGGGTGGAGTTTCAGGCTTCACTGTGAAACATGGTTTGTCTGCAGCTCAGAAGAAGCTGTGCCTGAAAATGAAATAAAAAGGTAAAGAAAAAAGCGGTGTTCTGCCGGTCCTCCCTTTGTCTGCTCTGAACTGCCCTTTTTGGTCGCGGGGAGGGGGGGGGGGGAATTCATGCCGCCCACCAAGTGCCTTCGTCTCCCAGCAGCGTCATTGAGCCCCTTCACCTTTCGTCCCTGGCAGATAAGGATGTGTCCGCCGCTATGTACAAACCTGCCTTCTGACACCCTTCCCGACTGCCTTTTGCGTTTTCCCAGTTGTCCGATGAAGCTCTTTTTTTCTCTTTATGTGCAAGTTGGCAAAGACCTGCAGACAGAGAGTGAAAAGGTTTACAAAAGAATGGGGGTTAAATGGTAGAAATGTTCTCCAAAATAGATTTGCACACTTCATCATTTATACACAGTATCCTCACAGCATTCATATCCTCAAACTAACTTCTGATTCCCTCTTACTCTGAATAGTTGTCTGTGTCCTCAATCTTTGTTTCTCTTCTTCAGTTTAGTTTCCTCCTGCTGCCTTCTCTCCTGCTTTGTTCTATTTGAGTTTATCCAGCTCAAGGAAGAAGCCAGAGGCGTTATGGCCAAATTTACTGAAGGCCTTTAGATTTTACTGAAAACACTAGGCCTCATCTAACCTTCGTGCTTTCCTCCTGTCTGTAAACGTGCAGCACCAGCTGAGAACTTTCTGGTCTGTTCCCGGTGTGGCGATGCCGAGGCTGCTGCGTCCCGAGGCCCGGCGAGCCGTTACAGCCCTGTTTTTCACCACCGCTCACCCACAACTGATTCGAGTGGCTGGGGCACCCAGGTCAGTGTGTGTGTGTGTGTGTGTGGGGGGGGGGGGGGGGGGGGGGGGGGGGGGGGGGGGGGGGGTTCCAGCAGCGGGAGCTTATTCTTCCCTCTGCGGTTCCTCTCATTTGCTCCTTACCAACACACGCGGCCCAGGAAGCAGGACACGCTGCACAGTTAGATCTCCTGCCCCGTCTCACACCAACTACCACTGAATGTATGTTTAACAGAAACTTACAGCCGTGTTCCCTAATTCACCTGCCCCACGCCGAACCTTTCAATGCAGGGACATTATGGCCCTGTGGGATTAATAGCTTCATTTGTTTATTCACTCGTTCATGAAGAGGGCGGCTTGAGGGTCTGGCCTTTGCTTGCCTCGAAAGGGACCGTCTTCCTCTGCTAACTGAGGCTGTTTGTTTCGGAAAGTCGTACAGAACTGTTTTGATGACGCTGCGACTTTTGTAAGACGCCGTAAAGTTTGCGATCTGAAATCCTCGTCCTGCCGCTAGACGACCACGTGCTGTAGGTTATCGGTCGGAAATTGGGGCGAGTGCCACCGTATACAACCTTTGAAGGGAAAACAATGCGTGAATGAAAACAAGTCTCCACTCTAAATTGAGACCTGGTGAAACAGATTTACCCTAATCCACTTACCCCTCCCTCCCACTCTCTTCCAGCAGATTACCTCCTACCTGCTGCTTTCCCATTCCTATACAATGCTTTTCATTTCCTCCACGGTGCAGTGTGTGTCAGACCCCCCCGCCCCACTGCCCCGGTCCAGCCTTGATCTTCGGCTCTTCCAATTACCGCGGTTTCCCTGGTGAGCGGCAGGACATTCTCAGCCCCCTCCGGCGTGAGAGAGCCGACCGCATCTCACAAGGAGCCTCCCCTCCTCTTCCCTCCAATCTCTACACATCAAGCAGGACTTTCATGTCTATTTTTTATTCTGAATACGAAGGTTTTTGCGAATCGGGCCCGCCGGTACTTTTTGTCTGGGAGCTTAAGTGACTCGATACATCTGCAGTGAATCTAACTTCACTTTCTGATGTTACTCTGCTCACTGCACCGTTTACAGAAGAATAACCTGTAATTTGAAACCTACCGCAATAAAAATTAACTTGTCCACTTCTGGTCTAAAACAAAAGGGAATAGATCACAATAAGTTGTATTATTTGCTTTTAATCATACGGCTCGGATGGTATGTTGTCCAGAAATTGCAGCTCATTTTTTTTCCTCTCACGCTGCCCCAGAGAACAACAGGACAGGTGAAACCATTTGGAGAAGTAGTTTGAAAACTGCATCAGACTGTTTCTGGTTCAAATCCCATGGGGGGGAGGGGGGGTCCTTAATTACATCCATGACAAAAACAACTGGCTAATTAGGTGAATTGCAGAACTGTTGTTTAAAAAGGGTTTGCAGATGTTGTGCGATGCAGGTAGCGTGCAAACCTCAGAAAAGGGTGTTATTGAGGCCACAGGAGGAACCGCGGGGGAACTGTCCTCTTCTTTACCAGCTCTTTGTTTGTTTACTTTTCACCTTGTGCTGTGTGTGAAGCTGCTGCAGTGTGCAGGTCAATGAAGTCGTCCTGTCCTGCGCTGGCAGTCAGAGCAAAGTCCTCGGAGAGTTTTTCAGGTGACACGCGAGGCCTTCTGAAACGGCGGCACGGCTGGGCTCGCAGATCCGGACGGGTTTTGGATGTCGGCCTGAGACGCCTCATTACTGCGTGGTCCGTAAACGTCCCGTGATGCTCGTTGCGGTGCGAAACGGACACGTTGCCCGTTTCTCAGCAGCTGCTGACGCCTTGTGTCCAGGGCTCCTTCTTTCTGCGTCTTATGTTGGCGCGGTGTGTGCGGGGGGCCGTGGTCCTGCCACCCTGTCTGACCTGCACGGGCCTTTGTGTCTTTCAGGAAACACCTTTACTTGTCCACTGGGGCGGCATTAATGTCATAAACACTTATATGCGTAACGTGAGAATTTGTATCGAAAACGTTGGTGTTAAAATGAAGTATTTCTTTGCAGTTACAATTTTCTTCATGCATCAGTCTAAAAGGCACAGAGCAGCTTCCAGAACAGACTGCAGGTTTTTACAGGTCAGTTACAGCTGAAGGCTGAGCTGAGTTTATTTGCGTGGATATTTGTCGAGTCTCAGCGACGCGCCGCGGTCCGGTTGTGTGAGAGCCGTGAACGAAGGGACTGGAAATGTTCCCCAGCGCGCTGAATATTTGTAGCTTTTAATCTGACCAGTTGTTGTGTAACCGTGTGATGACAGGGCTCGTCTGCTGGAGGCCCTCAGTCTCAGCTCGCTTTTCAGCGACACTTTGGGAACGCGGTCGGGTCACCGCAGCGCCGGCTCTCCAGAATGGGACACTTTACAGGCCTCTGCCACACAAGTTTAAAAAACCAACTGCTGAACTGGAAAGTCAGGGCGATGAACGTACTACGAAAGCAAACACAAGGTATCGTCTTACCTTGAAGTCTGATCCCCCCTCTGCCTCGTGGAAGAGAACCGGCCCCCTTGCGTCTCCTGTCCACTTGGACCCCCTTAAGCTGCTGCGTCCCATAATCCCCCCCTTTCTATACATCCTGCCCCTCATGCGTCACCTTGTCCTCGACACTCATCCGGCTGCCATCTCTTCCTGCGTTATAACAAACACCATTATCATTAGCGTTAGCATTCCTGTGGTTCCGCTCCGGCCCCCAGCCAGCACTTCTCCCTGCGCCCGTATCTTTGTGGTGCGGCGGCTTTGCCGAAACTAGATCTCGATTAGTCGTCGGTCTTGTTATCTTTTAAAGGATGAGTGAAAACCAGGAAGAAGTGCAGATTATTTGTGGTCTTGTCATTCAGACAGGCACTCTTTGTCGTTCATTGTCCTTACTGATGAACGCCGTAAACAAACAAATATGCCCTGTTTCACCATCTCATTCCCTGCTTACCACAGTTTGTATGTAAAGAAACTTTGCCGGTTGTACTGGGTTTGGGGGGATGGTTCCAGAGAGGGTTGGACTGAGGTTCACAGCAGGTCCTGCTGACCTTCAAGGGGGACCAGTGGGGTGTAAAACCCAGATGTACCTTAATAAGCCAAATCCCATTGTTGTGAAAACAGTGAGATGAGAGTAGGAGGAAAGTGGCTGTGTGTTTGTGTGAAGGACAAGGGGGAGGAGGGGGGCTCTTTTTGTCCGGTGAAAGGTGCCCGAAGATGTCGTGTATACGTTGTGGATCATTTGATACGGCTGTTGAAATTGAAGTGTTACATCTGCGAGTGGTAAATTAAAATATAAGCAAATATTTGACTTAAATGTAAGAGGCGTATTTGTGAGGTTCTGGAATCTATGTGTATGAAGTGGATCCAAAAAGTGATAAAGATTAATGAAACAAAGTAACAGAGAATAATGATGTGTATTTTCACCAAAAATGTGAAGAAAACCCCATTATTATCCGGGTTAATGTAATTCAAACCGGAGAAACACGGCTTTTCCTTTACAGCCTCCCAAGTGATTTCTCCTGTGTGCCGTTTGTGTCGCGCAGAGTAAAACGAAACGGAACGTACGACTAAATGACGTAATACAACCGAAGGGAAGGAGTTTTTTGGGAACCCCTCCTTTTTTGTGTAGTTTCACTAGGGTTTAAAAAGCCTTTTGCCCTCCTTCCCCGTGGGGAAAGGCGAAAGATGACGCTGACGGCGGTGCTCCAGTGGACGCCGCTCTATAAACTGAACATTTATGGAATAAACTTATTGTCTGTCGTCACTTGTTTTGCACTGAGCTGCAATTATCAGCTTTTTTTCCCCACACGTTTTGAAACTTTGTCAAGTTTTCTATTGTTTGCGTTTTCTCTTGCTTTAAATGTGTTGTGGGTTTCAACCTGGGCGTCTGTGTAAAGACGGAGCAGGACTGCACTGTACTGTTGTCTAAATATTCGCCGCTGCCTGTCCTGTCCTCACCCGACCTCTGCCGGGGCTCTCGAGCGCCGCGCCTGTTCGGGCCGCGTTTCGCGAAAGGAGCTCCGTCTCCGGGCACGTCGTCCTAAGTGCCATGCAGCCGGCAGGCAGCCTCTCTCGGGGACTTAAGGCCTCTAATTTAGTGATTATCCTGCATTGTATGTAAGCATTTATCTTTAGCAGGTCTACTGTACCATTTACTGTACAAGGCTCATCTTAAGCCTAATTTCTACCTCGCTCAGTTTCCCAGGCTGCTGCGAGCCACGCTGGGGGCCACAGCTACTCAGAGCCTGTTGGGAAGTGAGTGTGTGTGTGTGTGTGTGTGTCACACGGGGCGTTTGCGTGTGTTGACAGTAGTGGTGCGGCAGAGTGAAGGTCGGACTGCTGGTGGATGAAGGTTGGACCGGGCAGGTGGGCCAGGTGAAGCCGCGTTCTTCGTGAGCCAGACGGTTGCCAACGCAGACCTGTCCACCCGTCCTCTCCTGTGCTGGAGGGTCATGTTCAATACAGTCGGTGTCGTCGTTCGTGATGAGTGCAGGTGAAGGTGGCCGTTTTTTTTTTTTTTCCTCTCCAATATGGTCCCCCGATTTCCAGTGCCCCCCAGCTGACCTGCACCAAGACGTCGCCGCTGTGCCGTGTGCCCCTGCCGCGGGGGAACTGCTGAAGAGCTCTGGGATGTGGGGCTTTTGTGGGACAGTTGCCCACGGAGTTGACAATGGTGGCCCTGTTTGAAGCAAGCGAGGCCGGTGAGGAAGGCTGGGGAGCTGGGGGTGGAGTTGCCTGGGGGGGGGGGGGTTCTTCAGACGTGAGGGAGGTAGCAGGAAGCTGGTACAGCCTATGGGATCGTAGAGACCCCTGTGAAGTTAAATTCTCAGCTGCAGCTTTGACCTGAGCGAAAGGGGGTCTCTGTATGGGCCAACTTTCACTGACACCCAGCCCCCCCCCCCGGTCTCCTCTCCCATTGCTCATTGTTCCTTTTCTTCTTATTTGTTGAACAGCTGGACCAGCTTGGAGGCCCTTGATGCTGAAGAGGTGGCCTGTCTTCAAGGAGGAGGAGCTGCCTTTGTGTTCTGTGTTCTCCAAACTTGCAAAACTGGGAGGAGTGTTGTTGGCTCCTAATTGGAGACCCCTTGCCTGCCGTTGAGATTGTCAGTTAGGAGAAAGAAAGAGGTAACGACGCATAGATGGAAACATCTGCTGGGTAAACAAGCGTGAGGAAGAGGTGGCCGCCATAGTCACACCGCAGGCCTGTTCGTTGATCTCAGCAGGGGACTTTGGAGGAATCTGGGAGGCCATCCTGCACGGATTCAGTCCGGTCCTCCAGTCCCGGTAGCCCAGTCACCCCGAAGTGCTGCGTTAGCGTGGATCTTCTCTTTCTGCCCAACTGTGTATCTGAGCTGCGCGACGTGGGTTGAGGGACCAGGGGACGGCAGCGGTGTGTGTCACTGTTGCCGGGTACAGGCCTGGCCGCTCGCGAGCTCCTCAGATCTGCTCACCTCAATCGCGTTTCTGCCGAACCCTGTCCAGAAAGGCGTCCCTCTTCAGACAGGAGTTTTTGGGGCGTTGGAGGAGAAGTGCGGGGCGTGCGGAGACGAATTTGAGCGAGATAAAAGGCAGAAGTGAATCAAAAGAGTGCATTAATTAATTCTGTTCACTCATTTCCCAGGAGACCGCAGTGTCTTGCTCCTGGGGTGGTTTTGTTCTGCGTCCTGAAAAGATTTTCGGGATTCACCCCCCCTTTACCCCCACCCCTTTGGCTTTTTTTGTCCCTCTTTCTCCGCTCCCTTTCTCTCGCTCTCTCTGTCCGCCGCTCTTGAATGGCGACTTGCCCAAATGGGCAGAGCAGGACAGGGGACGACAATAAGAGCTTCAGCCTCTTTGTGACTCTGGCCGAGGACATCAGAAGGGGAACAGAAGGGTGTGTGTGGGCATGTGTGTGGAAGTGGGGGCAGGGTGGGGCTGTGCCAGCGCAGGGGTGAGAGAGAGAGAGAGAGAGAGAGAGAGAGAGCAAGAATAAAAGTGTACGAACGGGTGGCGGGATGCGGTGGAATGCAAGTTGGACGTGTGGGACCGCGACAGCGGGGGAGGTGGGGGGGGGGAGACATGGCGACCGTGAGCCGTGTTACACGATATTAATGAAAACCTTTCACAGCCACTTTGCAGGACTTTATTTGCTCTGCAGCACGCAGTCACCTGCATCTTGGCATTGCTTCTTTGTGGGCTGGGGGGCAACAGGGGCAAAAAAACACAGCTGAAGCTCCTTCACGCTCGTCATTAATTTTGTGGGATGTTTCCTGCGGAGCCCAGGAATCCGCGATGCGGTCCAGGCCTTTCTGGGGCCGTCACGGCGGCCGCGGTCGCAGGCCTCCCTCCCCCCCGTCGTCGTGTGGACGCGAGCCAAGTCAGGAGGCTCGAGGCCCGAACGCAGTTTGCTTTAATACGGAGAACTGTGTTCCGGCGGCGGCAGCCACATTGCGCAATGTCGAGGAGTCGATTATCCTCGCCGTGGCTCCAGCTGTGCGGAGGAGCCTCGCCGGAAGTCCACAGCGAGGACGTCCCCCTGTCGCGACAGGGGCGATAAACAAGCCATTTGTTCCCTGCACCCCCCGCCGGCTTTGCTCTTCTGCGTCACGATACCTGGCGCTCGCCCCGTACCCAGCACCTCCGCGGCTGGGCGTTGGGGTGCAGCCTGCCTAAGTCTCCCGGCCCGGTTCATCCTGCCGCCCACTTAGTCGGCACATCTAGAAAGTGTTTATTCTGTTCGACTCCAGTGCGAAGTGACTTCCTCTCAGGTTCCGGCTGCTTTGAGAAGGAACGGCTCTGGCTTCTCCGCGCGACTGAAACGGCTCCGTCTCTTCCGGTCACTCGGACGTAACGGTCGAGTTTATGACTCCGACCCGAGTCGCTGAGAGACAGAACCCGCACGGGTGAGGAGAAAGGCGAGTTGTCCTGCGTTTGCCGCTGTCCCGGTGCGCTACCGGCTAAATATTTAAGCGTGACCTCAAGTTCAGAAGCGGAAGGCGCATGTGTGTGACCCTCTTAGCTGAGGGCAGGCTTCACACAGGGCTGTAAGTGGGGGGGGAGGGAGGAGAGCAGGAAGGGGTTAACTCTCCTCCAGGAGTATAAATTAAACTGGGCTTGTAATCACAGCGCAGGAATGCAGTCGGTATACACTGTTAAACACTCCCTAAGCTCTGGCTCCACTTCAGTCTCTCAGCACAAAGGCCCCTTTGTTCTCGCTGCTCTTGTAAAGAAATGCCCCCCCTCCCCCAGCCTTTTCTCTCTCGCTCCTTTTCTTTCTGTGCTGCGCCGCCTCTCGCCCCCCCCTCGGTGCCGTACTTTGACAGATTGTGTTTCTAAGTACATTTCTCATTCATTTCCGTGCAAGAACATAAATGTCTAAGGTTGCTGGAATATCCAGAAAGGTCCGGAGCAGAACGAGTGAAGGAGGGAGGCAAAGGAGAGCTTTGACTATTCAGTTTAAGTGTTTGAGACCTACACCCCCCCGCCCCCCCCCCCAGGTGAGGAGCAGATCAGCGTAAGCACACCCAAACATAACTTCAAAAAAAGAATTCAGAAAGTTTTTTTCTTTTTTCCCCTTCACCACCGACTATTTTTGGTTAACCACACATTTAATAACTTGGACAGGAATTTGTGTGTCGGGGGGGGATTAGCCTCATTAAGCACCACCTTTTCTCACTTACATTAACTCGCAAGCACACACACTTGTTACACACACTCGCAGGGTTGAAGTGTGTTACTGATGACGGAACGTGGGGTTAGGATGGTGGCGGGGGGGGTGTTGTCTCGCAAATGGAAACTCCCAGGTTTGAATCTCACCTCCTGCTGTTGTACCCTTGACCAAGGTACTTACCCTGAACTGCTCCAGTGAAAATTACTCAGCTGTATAAATGGGTAAATGATTGTAAGTAGCTTAGCGAATAAAGTGATTAAATAAATGTAGTGTATTGTTGCAGAAAGGCGAACGTCTGCACGCAAGATGTACCGTGAAGGGAAAAGATTACTTGTGCGAAGATGCTGAAAACAACTGTTTTGAGCAGTTTAGCTGAGCTGTTGCAGTCCGTTGCGACATGTTCCACAGCCGCCCGCGATGCTGTCACACCAGTTGGGAAAGCTTGTTCTAGGAAACAATAAAATGTTGAATTTGGTCATTAACAGCCCTCTCAGCCTATTACAAAATGCACACAAATTGCAAAATTCTTCCAGAAACGCTGAAGTTGGCCGGCGACACAGAGCCGAGGTTCAGTGTGGGGTCCGGTTATCTCGTGGGGGGGTCTGACCGGGTTCCTCTCGGTCACGTCCACGTTTGGCTTGAAGGGCAGAGATGAGAGATATTCTAACAAAGTCAAGGTCAGTGGCAGCACAGAAGAGACGTTACCGCTGCCACTGGTGCGTTTATTCAAACATTAACCAGCCACATACCGCCTGGGGTCCGATGGACACTGCAGAGACGTGACCCCCCCCCCCCCCCCCCCCCCCCCCCCGACCTCCTTTCGGGGACCACTCCGGCCAACCTGGGCACCTTTACTCGGTNACCCCCCCCCCCCCCCCAGGCCTCGTCTTCTGTAAAACCGCCACTCTTCCTGTGAGCGTGGCCAGGGGGTCCTCAGACTATGGTCGGGTCACAGGAAGAACGAATGGCACGTCACTGGTGTAAGGAAGGAGGGAAAATGGTGTGAATGACTTTGGACTCCCGTCTAACTACTGTTCTGTTCACCCTGCAGTTCAAAGGCAAGAAGCTGGTGCTGCCAGCGGGGTCCTTTAATAATTCAGCTAATGCTTCTGGCAGGTAAACATGAGGAGAGATCCTCGCTGACCTCACTACGTGCGTTGATGGCAGATGCCGCCATGTTGTCCGGTACGCCTCTTGAACGGGACTGTGTCTGTGCCGTGTTGCTGCTGCTCTTGTCTCTGCTTTGCTTTCACAAACAGGCGTGTGAACTGAAAGAGAGAGTACAGCGCTGGCCAAAAATGTCAGAAATGTTTGAAATCTGATGCCCCAGCCCTGCTGGCATTGCCCCCTTCAACCTGCCGTTGACCTAGAGGGTTGTGAAATAGGTCTTGGCCAAGTCCCAGTGTGTCTCAGAGCCACTCCAAAGTGACATGTCCTGAGCAGCTTCTGTCCAGCAGAGGCTCAGCGAGAGACGTGCGTTCACAGCGGGTTTGTAGCGCAAGCGTCACAGCTGAGCGTGTGGTGTGGAAACAACATCTCGCAGGTGTGTTCTGCTGTGATGCTCGTACAGCCTGACTAGGGTTGCTCTGCAGTGCTGGCTGTGTGAACAGTAAAGCTGCCAATCCCCCCCCCCCCCCCCCCCCC
>UFQX01001071.1:113022-144313 GCA_900497675.1 Arapaima gigas
CACACACACACACACAGAGCCTCGAGACGCTGCCTGCCCAGGACGGCAGTGTGTGGTGACACGTACGGGGCTAAAATAGGCAAGCAACAAAAACACACAGAGCCCCCTTTTTCACTGGTTTTGCACCAGTTACCCCCCGTCCACCCCCATCCAGCTGCCCACACATTCCCAGGGTGAGCTCACACTCCCTGGCTTCTTTACCCCCTGTGTGTGTGTGTGGAGGGGACCCAGCAGCACGCCTCCCTCAGCTGCTCTCTGCTCACACTCTCCTCTCTGTTGTGGAAATCCCTTTCATTTCCCACCACTCATTCGCTCCTCTCCTCCCGCGATATTTCCATAAACCCCTTTTAAGTAGCTTCTAAAATATGTTGGTTAAGGAGGACAGTAAACAGTTTCCTTTGTGCCGGTTGCCGTGTGCTTTGAAGCGAGAGAAGTGGACGTGAGCGTAGCTGGCGTGAGTATGACCTGCGGCCGGCCTGCGCTCCGCGTCACCGCGATGGTTCCTGGAGATCGGAGCCGCTGCGGACCTGTCCTGTGTGATGCGGGCCGGACAATGTGAAGCAGCCAGGTTGCACAAGCGCTCGGTGGTTCAGTAAACCTTCTTAAGGCCCAGCTTGAGGGTCTGTTTGTGCAGTGAAGGGTTGCATGGGGTCATTTTAAAGAGGGGAAAGAAACAAGGATGCGGTCCAGCTGTTTTCTTTAGTGACGTGGAAGGTGTGTGTTCCTCTGTGCCTGTCGTTCAGAAGCCCACAACCAGTTTCCCCCGACTTCAGCCTGGAGGTTTTGGTCACAAGTGGAGCTTTGGTATTCGGCTGCCGTGGATCTGTACGGTCTCCCCGATAGTTCCCGTCGCTTGTGGTGCCGAGCGTTCGCAGGGGTGGGATTGATGGGGAATTCAGAATGAGTCACTTTGCTCAACGTCCTCAGGCGGCCCTTTGACCTGCAGCGACACCTCGGCTGGGGGTCTGGAGGCAGCCCTCAGGAATGGAACTGCACGAAACAGGGCATTAATACAGTATATCGCATCAACGCCGAACCTCCGGGACAGTTTGATTATAGCGGCAGCGACAGGATAAACAAAGGGATCAGTATTTTATGAGTAACGCACAAAATGAAGAAACCTTTAGAAAAATTTCCTGAAATGTGTAAAAATACATGAGGAGAGGCTGCTGATAGAGGTTTTACTTCACTGCTTCTATTATTGTGCTTGTTCGTCATAGTCAGTTTTAGTGTCTCGCTGTTCCTGTTTCGTCCCAAGTTTCTCCGCCTTCCTGTGTGAATTCTGGCCCTAACGCGAGTTTCAACCACTTCTCTTCATCTGTCCTCTTTACTCGCCTTTCTTTTCATCATTTATTGCTGCAGTTTGTGACAGGAGACTCATGGGGGGCCTGAGGATCGTTTGTCCCCCAGTTGTGGAGATGGAGTGGTGGAGTTGTTACCACCCTGTAGAGGTCTGTGGTGTGCGATGCGCCCCACCCCCCGGAGATGCCACGTTTGTCCCGGTGTCAGTCAGGCGGCAGAATTGATCTTAACACCATACTGTCACGTCTCTACATCCGGCTGGTGTGTCCACTGTCAGTCACAGGTGTGTTTTGATGTCGATAACTGTTGTAATGAGTTTACCGAATAGAATAAAGGGAACGGCGCACCGAGGCATCGCGACCCCCCCCCGTGTGCCCGACAGAAGCGGGAGCAGAGAGAGGCCTGAGGTTTCGGCCGGTTTGGTCACGGCGAGTGACAAATAGATCCAAACGTGCAGTGTGGAGCACATCGGCAGAAAGGGTGATCTTGTTTGCTGTGCACGACAGCGTGTGCTCCTCTGTTTTGTGTGTGTTCCGCGAGTGTGTGAGAGATTGACGGACACAAGTGCAGACGCTCCTTCACACACTGCCAGGAATGGGCCGAGGTGGACAAAGGGGGGCATTGTTTAAGGCCCGTAATCGGCGTGGGCATGGGGCTTCGCCGCCCTGGACGCAGCTGCCGGCTGCCGGGCTTGTGCTCCGCAGACCTGGGGGTGTGGGAAGGATCTGCTTTCCTCAGCAGCAAAACTCTCTGCTAATTGTCCACTTTTCCATTTATAACTTGTTTTGCTTCTTCTGAAAAAGGGAGGCGTGGGGATGGGGGGGGGCAGCAACCGTGACCTCTTTGCGCGTCTGATTTGCCGGGTGTGTAGAAGGCAGCCGTGACACCGAGATGGTCAGAGAGCAGCGCCGTCTTTGTCACCGTCAGGAGGTCTGCGCTGTCGCTTCCTTCGGGTGGGAGCAGCGTCGCCAGGGTGGCTGTTTGCGAAGTGTAGGGGGTCCGCACACCGGTCTGCTGCCGGCACCCGGCTGCAAACGCGTGTTGGACCGTGAAGACGGTGTAAGCCGGTCTCTCACACCGAGCTCAAATATCTTCGCAGCATCTTTGATTTTAAACGTGGCCACAGAAGTGAACTTTGGAGATGGGCGCAGGGAGCTGCTGGGGGCGCCGCTCAGGTGCGCAGCAGCAGGCATCCTGTGGTGGGTAGAACCTGTGCGGAGCAGAGAGGCGTAAACCAGGCGAGCTGCAGACCGACAAACAGACTGATTCGCAAAGCCACGCGGAGACGTGGCAGAAACAGGAAGACGACAGCAGAGACTCTGCCGACATCGTGAAAGTCTCTGTATGCCCGACCGTCTCGGAACCGCAGAAACACGGCCGAGTTCAAGGCCTGACTGGCACAGGCATCTGATTGGGACAAAAGTCGAGTGCGACCTTCAGCCTCGCTGCTCAGAATAGCCGCGTGATCTTCACAGAGCTGCAGCAAAACTTTTGAAGAAATAATAATCTCGGCATGAGGCAGATTTATGGCTTGTGAATACCTTCCTTCTGCGTAAATCCTGCTCTTGTTGCAGCAGGACGACTCATAAAAGATGCACAGCAAGTTCTGGGAATCGATTTAAGCCCCCAGCGCGGCTCCAGTCAACTCTAGCAGTTCATCCTCTCACGAGAGCCCAGAACACAGTGATGCTTTTTGGCGTCGCGCGAGGGGGATGAAGGCTCTCGGCAGAAAGCCAGGCTGCTGGACGGCGCGTCGCCAGTCGGCCTCTGCTCTGCCGTTTGCGTTTTCTGCGCGCGGAGCCGGTCACCTCCTCGCTGCGGGTCGACCGCCTGTGTCGCGGTTAAACTTCCTCTGACATCCTTTCACGTACAACTGGCTGTCGGTCCTCGGCTTCACCTGGGAAGCCTCCATTTTGGTCACCGGGATTAAAATGAAATGGAAGAACTCGCGAGTGACTCAGACTTTCCAGTGGGGCCTGGAGCTCGACGGCTCCAAGACATTAGTAGCCATCGGGGAAAGATCTGGAACTCTTTAGCCGGTTCTTACTAACACTGCTTTCAAGTAGAAACTCCCTTGGAAACCGTGCTGCGTAGCTTGTCACTGGAGTGTTAAATTGCAATAGTTGCTGAGAATTGATTAGATTATTTAGCCGTGTTTGTGTTGGCCGCACGCAGCCAACCCACTGTTATGCGGATTATGTAAGACTTCAAGCAGGCCCAGTCTGGCAGGGTGCTCATGTGAAAGTTCTGGGCCCCTGGGGTCGTCTAGCTTAGCCTCCCATGTGTTGCGAGTTCCAGCCCCTCCCGGGGGTCCTGCTTCCCGCCCTCCCTAATTGCCAGGTAAAGTATAGAGCTCCTGCGCTCTGTGGCCGTATTCTTTTCTTCACCGATGGAACCACCAAGTGGGCAGCGTGTCTGGCCGCGCTCCAGGAGGAGGCCCTCTTCTGTGGCCATACTGTGGCAGCTTTTGCTCAGGTGTTCAATTCAACACTTTCTCTTTCTTCCCGTCCAGAAGGGGGGACTCGGCACTGCAACCGATACAGGAGCCTTTATTCAATAAGCTCTCCCAGCAATCCGTTCCTCGGCACAACGTGCCGGATAAAGTAACCTGGTATCTCGTCCCGGTTTTCTGCTCTGGCTCTTCTGCTCGCAGACGGCAGCGTTTTCTGTATTATTTTGTACTCGGTGTCCGAGATGCATTTTCCAGATGACAGATTGGAGGAGCCGAGCTGCGGGTTTCCCCTCGCAGAAATGCCGGCGAAATACTTCCAGGCTGTGCGGGTCCAGAACTTAGCAAGGGAAGCAGGGCACGAAATGCGGAGCTGTGATGACGTCATGGAAACGTCGGACAAAGGTTTCATTCTTCGAAATGCTCGACGCTCGTGCGCACCTCTTATTTCTGCAAGTGCGCGGCCTCCCGCTTTTCGAGCTGTAACCCAGCCGGTAAACTTTCTGTATTGGTCACGGAGCTCAGATGTCCCGGTGGGCCGCAGCTGGTGGGTATGGGGAGGAATCTGTGCCCTGCATCCGCACCGAGCTGCCGAATAGGTCAAACCTGGATGGGAATCTGGGTGCCGTTTCCACGTTATAGGACTGAAGTCCTGTTTTCAAAAAGGGGGGAAAAAAACTTTATTCTTTTTAGAATTAATGTTAAATTGTTGTAACTGACCGCCTCCTGTTTCTTGCGCTCCGCTGCCAGAGCCTCACGGAACAGGTCCGGCGGGGGATCGTTTCGGCCTTCGTCTCGGCTCGGCTTGTCCTGGCGCAGCGACGGTGCGCGGTGCTTTTCCCAGCGATTCCGGCCTGTATCCCGCATTGTTAACCTGCACTTTGGTAATTTATCCCGGCCGGTTGTGCGACCCGTGGGGTGATTTGCGTACAAAAGGCACTCAAAACTGTTTGGAGGAAGGACTGACCGTGTTTACGTGTCGTGCAAAGATTTTCTCAACGCACCTTGAAAACAGGTGTGAAATCAGCCCCCGGGGGCCATAACGCAGTCGCGTTTCTGTCCCGAAGCACATAACCAGCAGCAAGAAGTCAGACGTAATAAAGAAGTGAGAGTATCAATCATTAATCAGAACTAAGTAATAAAACATCGTTCTTCACAGATGATGATAATAATAGAAACAGTAACCAAAACATTTTCATAACTTAAACAGGTGAAAAGAGTTTTAAAGTCTATTTGAACATACTTGAAGTACATGTTCCTGTTGCAGCATAATAATAATATTATTATCATTATTATTATTGTTGTTGTTGTTGTTGTTAATAATAATAATAATAATAATAATACATGTGCAAAATGAGTGTAGTGGTTATAATATTATTGTCGTACTGGGATCACTCACAGCCTTGCTATTCTCTTTGTTTGTTTGGTATCTTTCAACACAGGTTGTCAACTGCAAGAGCAGAACAAGAATTCTTGGCATGTTGTTGATACAGGGATCTGCAGACCTGCTACGTGAAAAATGAAGTGATGATGTCTGGTTCACTCTCCAGAACCCCGGTGCCCAGGAAACCACTCCCGGCAACACCTGAGGTGAGCAAAATGGCTGCATGAGCTACACGTTGGCTGCCGGACAGCTGAGCCGCTTAACTTCCACCAGCTTCTCCCCACGGCTCTTCCTCACAGTTTCTGGTGCATTTCTTGCCCAAAAACCCTCCATCTGAGCTCCTGAATTAAAGCTGCTATAGACCAACCTTAGGGTGTGAAACTAATGAGGTGAACCGGTCTAAACAGGTGAAGCTGCTCAGGTTAAGTTTCTGCTCAATGACAGTACATTAACATAAACTAGTACCTTTTTATTTCACTAGATGACAGAAGGAGCTCATGGGAGTTAGTCTTCAAGCTAGATTTTATTCAGCTGATGTAGCTCAGTCGTTGTCTTGACCAAAATGTGGTGCAGCTGGTTGTGTTTGGCTGCTTTATTCAGGTTTATCTTTGAAGGAACATAATGGGTGATTTTTCATGCTCAGGGTAAATGTTGAGAAACAAGTGGTTGACAGATTTATGGTGGTGGCAGAAGGCTCCGGTGACCTTTCCCGTTGGTGTGTGTGTGTGTGTGTGTGTGTGTGTGTGTGTGTGTGTGTGTGTCTAGGCCTCCTCCATTCCTGCAGCACACATTACCCCTGGGGGGGGGCTGCACAGCCTGTGCTGTGACTTGTCTTTGCAGTGCGCTGGTACTGCAGCCTGAGGCCTGCGAGGTAACAGAGGTGTGTCACTTGATATATTGCAGTCAGAGCATCTGTACGTGAGGAGGAGCCCAAGGCCTCGGACTTCAAGGTTACTTGAGAGGGGTTACCTGTGGGGTCTTGCACCGCCATCTCAGTGGCTGTCGCTAATGACTCTGTAAGTGTTACTGCAGCCGGGAGGGTTTGCGGCCAGGTTCCCCTTCAGCTGTAACTCGAGCCTAAATATAGGCACTAAATAAAATTCTGCTAAGAAACTGAAAACTCATTTAGGGACCTGAAAGTAAGAAATTGTTGAATTAGCCTGAGGAAGTCAGGAAACAGATGCAGCGACCAAAACTGAGGTTAGAAGAGTTATGAAAATAAGCCTTTGCAAATGTTTTCTCTCAGAGGCGCAGTTTGAAGAGACTCTTGGTAAAATGCCCTCCAGCGCCTTTCTGATGTTTCCAAAAGGACCGCTGAGGATGTCCAGCCAGTCTTCACGTTCTTCTCTCCACATGGAGAGGATGTTAATGAGTGAACCCACATATTTCACAGGTTTTGTGTTCAGAAGATAAATAAGAAGAAATTGGGTTATGTGGCTTGCAAATCTGGAAGGTGTTTGCCAGCCAAAGCAGGACCCCATCATGTCTTTACCTGGCAGGTCACACCCTTTTATAACCCTGCGGTAATCAAGTGAGGCGTGCGAGACGGTCCAGTGCAGCGAGTTTCTTCTCCGCGTCGAGTATGAAGTTCACCGACACGTTATCGGCCAAATTGACTGCCGTCGTGGCTGATTTTCCGCACGGCGACGTTCACACAGCGCCATCGTCTCCCTCCTCACACGCTGGCTGTCCGCGGAGTGCAAGTTAACACGGTATCAGACACACTCGTGCTGGCCGGAGAACTTGTCCGGGTTTCGCCCCAGATGCGGCAGCAGACGGTGAAATGAGACGGCTCTCGCCGATAGGGTTCAGGTGGCGGATCAGATAACGTATCTCACAAGTTCTGAAATGACAACATAGTACAAGAACAAGTTGTTCGGAGTCCATATTTTGTGCAAAACAAATGTCGCCCTTTGGTACAGCCGAGGCCTCCAAAGTGCACTTTTCTAAAGGGTTCAGCAGCAGGGCCCTTCCTGCCAACGACCACACGCATGTACACGTCTGCCTCGTGTACGCTGTTGGTTGCTCAAACTGTGGAAGAAGCAGGAAGAGCGGCACACAGCCTGGTGGTCATCTGCCACCGCAGGTTGAGAAACAGCTATATTTATATACGCGTTTATGCAATTCTTGTTTTCTGCTGAGAGGGAGAAGTTTGAATGAGGAACACGGTGATGGCAGCACCAGTGGCGCCCGAGATCCCTGAAAGTGCGTAAAGCTCCAGTCGTCCTGGACGGTTGTCTTTCCGCTGTTAAGAAATGCAGTCCAGAACCTGTCCAAAGCCGGAGCACCGCCGCGTGTCGTGATGAAAGGCGAATTATATAATGTGGTTGGACTTTGTCACCTTATTATACACAGATTAGTTGTCACTTTATTGAAAGACTTTGCAACCACTTTAAAATTGGCCCTTTGGTGAACGTACCCAGTGTGACGGCCTCCCGCTCCTCATCTACCGTACTTGTGTCTGCACATCAAGGTTTTGACCCAAATCCTGACTGGTCCTACAGCAACGGGAATCGTCGTCTTTCAGCCGCTGACATTTTTCTTCTTCTTATAAACACTTGTTGCTGTATTTGCGTATAAATTGTGCCAGGTTATTAACTTAGCTGACAGGGTGGGACGGGGCTCGGCGAGTACCGCCGCTGCCTCTCGGCACCTGACACGTTTGGCTGTGGGTTCGAATCCGGCTCAGTCTGTGTGTTTCCTCTGGATGCTCAGGTTTCCTCCCACAGTCCAAACACATGTGTTTTAGGTTAACCGATTACTCTGAATTGCCCGCTGTGTTTTTGTGGCCACCCGGCAACAGAGTGGTGTGCCATCCAGGGGTAGGTTCATAGCCCAGCACCCTGTGAGTCTGGGATAGGCTCTGGACCACCACGACCCTGACCGGGGTTCAGCAGTTAGCAGAAATAGACGGATCATTTAGCTGATGCTTTTCTCCAAAGTGACTTAAAATGTGAGGCTTGTAGACTGAACTCACTCACTCACTCATTTACCTCTTGTCAGGGTCATGGATGTCAGGTGGCTATCTCACCACCACCACTCACCACCAGTGACCACCACTACTGACCACCACTACTGATCACCACTGACCACCACCACTGACCACCACTACTGACCACTACTGACCACCACCGCTGATCACCACTGACCACCACCACTGACCACCACTACTGACCACTACTGACCACCACCGCTGATCACCAGTGAGCACAACCTGTTTGCACTATTTGCACATTTCCTCTGTTACTTTTTCTTTATTTCTACCTTAGTTGCTTTATATTTACACATCTTTTTATATTTATAATCTTTCATATTTGCTTGTCTCATGTTTAACTATTGTTTCTCTACTTCTACTATGTGCATCCTGGACAGGAGGCGTCAAGCAGAGCTGCTGGGCTGTTTTGACTCTGTTCGCCGCTGTGTGGACGTTTCTACAGCAGGAGGCGGCATTCAAACCTACTGCACCCCTGAATTTTCACTGAACTCTGCTGAGACCAGCCCTGGTTGCTGCTGGTTGACCATGTGGCCTGAAAGGTGCAGCATCTGAAGCAGGTCTGGGGGGGGGGTGTTATTGCACCGTTCGCTTTCTTCATCCTGACCTTCTCTCTCCCCCTCGTAACGGACGGGTTGCTGAGAGGAAGGACTGCATGTTAAGAGCTACTTTAGCTCTTTGTGAAGCACAGCAGATACGGCTGCCATCCCTGGCGCATCTCCGAACCTTCTAGAAGTCTGGCCCGTCCGCTCCCCCCGCACGCGAGGCATTTGGCACAGCGGTGCCGATCCTGGTGCGCCGGGTCCTCGCTCTCTCGCAGGAGGCCTCGCCCTCAGGCCAAGCCGTGACGTCCAGAACCTGCACCGCCGAGCCACCTGCCTTCCTTTCGTTTCTCCTCCCGTCTGCCGCTGTAACGCGATGCTGCGGCGGAGTCACGGTTTTCTCTTACAAACGGGGGTGTTTGAAGCAGGACAAGTTAGCACAGGTTGTCGAACAGCAGGTTGATAACAATCTGCCTGAGGCCACTGTAAACACCACACCTTTGCTGCAAGGACAGGGCCTTTTCAGGCTGCATGTGTGAACTGCTCCGTGTGCCAAACCTGCCCTATTTTTATTCTTGTTTATGTAGGTCAGGCGCTCTTGTTCCATGTTGAAGACACAGTGGTGCCGCACGCTGCAGGTCCGAGGCGAAGACACGCCTGAAGAAAGTGTGTCACGGGGACTTTACCTGCAGGTCACGAAGCGAACTGTGCAGCAGCTGTTACCTGCTCGCGCTCCACCGGGAAGAGCCGCGAGTGGGGAAGAGGTTCCATAGAGATGTTTTCTTCCTCTCCGGCCGACTGGGATCAGCCACATGCTGCACCTTTCTGCTCCGGCTGGAACGAAAGCCTGAACCGTCACAGCTCGGGTTAGCAAGTACCTCTCACGCTGTAGTTTAAACACTCAAAGTGCACATTAGCACCTCCTGAGCCTGTGAATGTCACTCAGATTGCCATGTGGATCTCAGGTGCCCCCTGCCCACTGCTTTTGGGATCTGATAGGGCCCAACACACACACACACACTTGCTAGTCTCCCATCTGCAGAGGAGTTCATGTGACTGGCCCTGTGCTCCATCACTGTCTGTGTGACCCCTGCAGTGCCCGGGCCGCCTGTTGGCCTCCGCCAGTGTGCTCGGTGCCCTCAGCTGCGGTGTGCGATAAACAGAAGCGCAGAGTTAGCATATTTCCCTCTGTTTGCCCTCTTCTTGCTCAAACAGAGGGGAAAAACCTCGAGAGAAGCGTCACAAAGTCTACTGCAGCGACGTTGCTCAACCGCCCGCTTCTGCTCCGTGAGGGAGGCGGCTGCCGGCTGCTGCGCAGCTGAACAGCTCTGCATGCTGGTAAAACGTGCAGGGCGGTGTAAAAATCTGTGGGAGTTGCACAAAGACACGTTTTGGCGGGAAAGACGGCGTGCTGCTCTCCAGCTCTGCTCTTTGCCAGGTTCACCGTGTCTGCAGATGTGGAAACGTCATGTGGTTCTGGAACTTCTGTTATCTTCGTATATGTTAAATAAAGAAGTAGCTGCGTCTTGTAGCCGACCAGCGAGACCCATAAACCACTTCCTGGTATGTTGTTAATGTCATTTAATGCACATATTTCACAAACAGGAAGCGGCTCTTTTCAAGTCACAAGAGAGGCTTTGTGTTATCCCCCAAGCAGGCCGAAAGTGTGGCTAACAGGGCCCTCGCCTATGTTCTGCATAAACAATAGGAAGAGTATTTGCTGTAATAATCTGTTTCTGTTAACTGTTATATTCCTGCTGTAAATTGAGTCAGTTTGTAGGCCACAGTAGCTGCTGTGTTTATACACTGCAGATCACACGCAGCAGACACCTCAAGCGGCTCTGAGCACCACCAGCCAGCGGGGACGACGAAGGCAGTTGAAGGTGTTTGCCCGTTCTTTTCTAGCCAACATCCCGAGAAGCCGTGGTCCCGTCTCGTGTCTGCTGATGCGTTCACATCCACCCGTCATCGCAAACCGCTCGTCCGATACAGGATGAAGGGGGTCCGGAAGCTGTCGTGGAAGCACCTTGACAGGGAGCAAACACCCCGGGCTGGAAAAGCCACGCTACGCAGTTGAGGAGGAGCAGAAAGCTAAAGCAGGCGGCATGGAGGACAGCAGTGGATGAAAGCTGTAAGTTGCACGGGGGTGTTGTGTGTCTCCCGAAGGCCGAAGCCGTGATGTATATGTGACACGATGTATGTTTCTGCGTACAGGTTCCTGCAGCGGGGAAACCTGCTCTGCGGGATGTTATCCAGAGTGCCCAACAAAGGTCTGCAGGATGACGGCGAGAAAGGGAGGGACACGACAGATTACCTGCCGGTCGGCTGTTCTCGGCACACGTACGTCTTGCCCCAAAGCGCATACCGCTAACTCCTACCTAGTTACTTCTGGCTTTGCGTGCAGGACATAGTGAGCAAAGATGTATGCAGAAGAGACGTTTCATACAGAGCTCCAGTGCAGGAAACGTCTCACTGCGAGTATTTTTATCAGCCATAGTATCGTACAGTCTGAACCCACACATCAGTCCATCACCCAGCATGTAGAAAAAAGGCTGAGGCTTTCTGCATCATCCTGCAGTGGAAGCGGCTCAGAACATCCCCGTAACGCCATAAGCTGGTAGCTCACGAGGCACACGGTCACGTCCAAGGTGGGGCACCGGTGTAAATCTGTAACACGGTAAGCTTCCACTAACTCCCCCAGAACTACCTCCTCCTGCCTGACTCTTACCGCAGAGTTGCCCCTCCCCTCCCCTCCCCTCCCCTCTGAGTTACCGGCTTAGTCAGTTTCCCATCTGATAGATATTTCTGGTATTTTCTAGCACAGTCCACAGGCCTCCGTCTTCTGCCCGATTTGTACTTTTGACGAAGCAGGTTTGTTCAGGTCCAGGTCTTTCAGAAGTCTTCACCCCCTTCAGGTGTCCGGTTAATCAGGCTCTGTAACTCATTTTGAGAAACAACTTTTATACATAAACACAAAAACACTTTTTTTTTCAAAAATATGGGGTTTATTGGTTAACTGCAATCAGTTGTTACAAAAATTGTATAAACTCACATAGATATTACTGTAGTGAACAGCAAGAGCTGTAAAACACAATACATTCAACAGTTTGCTTTCTTTGTCAGTCCTGTTAACCTCTCCATCCTACATGGAAGAACAGAACGTGAAATTAATTTCTTCCTCATATTTCTATCGTAACACAAAGGCAGAATTTGTTGGCTACCTGGAATGTATTCAACACGAGGCACTTTCAGGGCTTTCTCACTTCTAAAAAGGCCTATTTGTTGTGTACATGATATGTACAGGTTTGGTCACAGTGTGGGTTTGGGACTGAGGGGATTGGAACCCCGCAGGAGTTATTGTAAAACCAAATAAAGGCATCAGTTGTCACAGCTAGAACCTGACTAGCCTCAGCTGGACCATCTTAGTACTTTTAAAACGTAGCTTTAAAACGCACTGTTCTTGTACGACGCCCTGCGCGTTGTTACGCTATACAATCTCTGCAGCGTACGTCACATTTCACAGCAGGTGGACCGGGTCAATTTTAGCTTAACAGAAGCCAACTGGTTCCTGAGGTCCAGTCCCACAACTGTTTATCCTTGTCTACTTAAAACAGAGGAAGGATGGTTGCAGTATCCCGACCCCATGGCGTCTGCATCCCCTCCCTTCTACTGGAGCGGCCACCTGAGGGCCGAGAGCATCGACTGCTCTGCTCAACCGGAACACAACTCCTCCCCCAGCAGGGAACACTGCAAGGTGACCAAGGGAAGAACACAAAACCAGCGTAACTAGCTGGCTATTGTCACCAATGGAACTGACTAAACCAGTGAATGCAAGTTAAGGAATCGTGTTAAGGGGGGGGGGACTTGTATGTTTAAGGCAAGTCTGTTAAGACCGGTCAGATAAAACTGAGGAATGAACTCAGAGCAAAAAGGTTCCTGAAGTTTTGCAGTCCAACACTGGGGAAGTGAGGGGGGAGGAAAACAATAAATAAATCAAAACAACTTTTGCATTTTTTGTTTTAAATTAAGGTTCATTTTAACAGAGTAGTTGCAAACAAAGTCGTAGTATAATATATTAAACTGTGAAAAGGAAAAATGACAAGTCTTCACAATCTTTAGATTAATACGGAAGATCATAATTTAACATAAAAAGAAAATATATTCTATCGTTCATTAACCAGATAAATACAAACAAAATTAACAAAAAATGCATATGATCAGCAATAAATACGTTTGATAAGTTAAATAAGCAGTGACAAGCAAAAACCTTCCGTTCTGAAAGTTTTCCAAACAACCGTAACAGTAACAATAAAATATTAATAAACAAAGAAAAGCAGGATGGGAAGGGTACAAAGTGCTCCACGGAGCGTATTCTATTAAGAGGAATCATCGCTCTCGACTGATCCGGGCGTCCGGCGCGGCGCTTCTCCGCACAGCTGACCGGTTTACGCTCCGCAACCAGAGATCACACATTAAGTTTCCCTTCTAAACATAACCAGTGACCAGCAACAGGAAGAGGGTGGGGAAACGGGGGGAGCGTTAAATCAAAGACTTTTTTTTTTAAAAATCCTTAAGGCATCATCTTTTCAGGTTGTTCAGGTGGTGGGAATTGAGCTCATAGCACCAAAAGACTCATCTTTTCCTGGCTGACTGCAGAAGCCAATCTCGAATCGGCCGAGTCCTTCCGGCAGACCCCCCTCGTCCGCTACGGCGCTGCGGGCCGGAGCCGTGCAGCTGTTCCTCAGCGGTCCACCTCGGCACGTCTCCTCCTCTCCCAAAACTCCTGAACAGAAGTTAGCGCGGCTACGGCCTCCAACACGCGTCGCTAGCCGAGGCAGGAAGAGGCGGCGGCCTGTCGAGCAAGGCCCCCCCCGCCAACGTGCCAGCTGCGCTGCTACAAGTCAACGAGAAGAAAGGCAGGTGGTGTCTGGCCACAGTCCAATACCTTTTTCCAGCACCATTCACATTCTCTTCCCCTTTCTCTTTTTGGCACTATCACACGGCATGCGGCGGGGGTCTGGGGACGCGATGCGGGGTGGGGGGGGGGGCACAGGGACAAACACTTGAGCGCTGCATTTATTGCTTTGTGAATTTTCCCTTAATTCGGCCGTCCTTTCGGAATCTGAGATCGGTTTCAGGCAGAGGCGTCTACAGACTCGTCTCTCAGGCCCCGACCATCACCTCGCCTGGAAGACGGCCCTGCACCAAAACGCTGCCCAGATTCCCTATACGTGGACGCAGTGGGGGCACAGGTGGGGGGCGGGGGGGTGGCAGAAGGCAGAGAGACCTGCAGGCAGAGGGGGTGCCAAATTCTTCCAACTTTCTCTCCGTATTGCGTGGCCACGAGCGCTTTAGTCATCGGAAATGGAAAGTCTGCTGAAGATGGGAAGTCGACGGCTGGTGTCCAGGCTGGGAGACTCCGACCCGCTGAGGCTTCCCGAGCTGCTCTGGTAACCGTCCTGGTCAGACAGGGAGTCCGGTGGGCTCGGGGGCGACTCGAACACGGGAGGCGAATTGGACAGAGGCCTGAAGTAGTACGGCGCGGTCGGCGACGGCGGACCTGGAGTCACGGGCTCGGCGCCGGGCAGAGGACCCAGGCTGGGGCCGAACAAGCTGGCCAGCTCCTGGCTGGAGAACGTGAAGGGATTGTGCGGCCAATCCGCAATATCCTCGCTGGAGAAGATGGGCGGCGGTGTCACTGAGGTGGGGCTGTCCTGAGAGCCACCTGCGCTGGGGAAGCCTGCGAAGCTGAAGCTGTGCTGGAGGCGAGGTCTCTCCAGCTTGTTGGACGAGGAGAGAGGCGGGGGGCCCCGGCGCTCCTCGGCATTGTGGATGAAGTGGCAGCGCGGGCCGTAGGGGCAGAAGCCGATGGTGTGAAAGGTGCGGCACAGCTCCGTCTTGTACTTGGGGTGGCGACTCAGGCTGCGCAGCTCGCGGACGCCGTGCGCAAACTGGCATTTCTCGCCGTACTTGCAGGCGCCGTTCTCCTCGAAGGGGCGGCACAGCTCCGTCTTGTAGCGGCTGGAGTTCACCTGGCCCCCGTTGGCCCCGCTGCCCGCGCACTTGGCTGCCAGGCGCTCGCCGGTCTCGGAGAAGGAGCGGTCCCGGAAGCGGTTCTCCTTGTTGCTGCTGCTGCCTGATGTCAGCGGCGGCTCCATCTTCAAGCTGTTGAGGAACTGGTTGTGGTTGAACTTTGAGCTGGGGATGTTGACGGAGTGGCGCCGCTGGTACACCCCTACCGCCGAGGGGGTCCCCACCGCCTTCCTGTCCAGCAGGCTCCCGGTGGCACTGGAGATGGAGGGGTTGGCACCAATGCACGGGAGAGAGATTGGACTGGGGGTGCCAAGTATGTTATTGTTGTTGTTGTAGTTCATTTTGTTGTTCTGCAAGCAAGAGGGGACAGGCAGTTAGTCTGGAAGAAAAGATGTTAAAGCAAAGTTCACGCAACTGCTGAGCGTCTACACCGTACAGGCGCTTTACTGCAGTTACCCCTGCATACAGCAAACGGTCCACATCTCACTGCATCCAAGGGCAGCACAAACGGTCCAGTTGCAACAGACACGTTTATGGCCTGCGAACCCCACACGTGGCACAGTCACGCCAAGCAAGTGCAGCTGAAGCTCTGCTCTTCACCAAAACCTCACACATGTTCACACCACCCTTTCATGTCCGACCAAGACACACTGTTAGCAGGACGTCACCTGGCAAGGAAGCGAACGCTAACCGCCCTTCTCGAACGTGTCGCTCTGTGCGCGGCCCCGAACGGCGCGGGGACGAGCAAGGGCCGTTACATTCCTTCACGCGCCGTTTCCGCGCTTTAGACGGTGGGCTAAAGGACCATCGTAAGAAGTGGGAAAGAGTCAGAAAATTTCTGAGCAATTTTTTTTTTTTTTTTAACCGATTAAGACACGACGACCGACGGAAGTGTCCTGCGCACAAACGGCGAGGACCGTTAGCCGGATCGCGCGCCTCGAGCTGCGTCCGGAACGCCACGCGCCCACAGTGGACGCGAACGCGACATTCGGCGACCCCACGGAGCGCCACGACACACACACACACACACACACACACACACACACACAGAGCTAACGGCGGTGAGGCGCGAACACGTCACTGCTCGACTTAACTCGGACTAACCTACCCGGTCAGAGGACGTCGCCACCTAGTCAACAAGTAAACAACACGCGCCAGGAACGCAGTTAAGTTAATTCGTGGGCTTCCGATTAATTCTCTTACCTTTTGGCAACAGACACGGTCCACGGACCCAGAGCGCATGTTCGGGACTTCGGACGCCATGAAGCTAACAGCTACTTACTGCTAGCTACAGGTCCGCTTCTCCTTCTAGTTTAATAGATACACGTGCGCGCGCGCTGCCTCTCTGTCTCTCTCACACACACACACACACACACACACACACACACACACACACACACAGCCGAAGCGAGACGGACCACGATCACGGAGCAGCGCTACGCAAGAGCACTTCACACAACTAACATACAACTAACTAACATACAACTAACTAGTACACCCCCGCTCATAAGCACCATCCTCCGACGCGCCGGTCCAAGACGCACTTGGAAAGTGAACTTTAATCGAGACACTTTAACCTAAACTAGTGTCGGCGGCACGAGAGGCGCTACCTTGTTAATAACGTCGCTGAAGTCGAAGAAAGGCGACACCACGGCCGTCGTCATCTTCGTCGGGGTGGGCAGTTAAATATAATATAAAAATAATAAAAACCCGCCAAAGTTTCTGCTGGGAGGGCGACTGTGTGACGCGTATCTACAGCAAACCCTGGCGACCCCCCCGCTGTCCGCCTCACCGCCGCGGCTGCCTGCGCTGCGCTTTATAGCCGCTTGTAGGAGGAGCTTCGGCTTGATTGACAGCGCTCATGCGAACAACTTTTCTTCTTCTCCTCCTTTCAGTCCTGTGTGTGTCTTCCGCTGGTGTTTTCTCTCTCTCCCCTTCCTCCGTTCCGCGGTGTGTGTGTGTGTGCGCGCGCGCGCGGCGCAGGGGAAAAAAAAAACACTTTTTTAGTTACCTTCATGGAAAGTGATCCGTTCCTTTAGACAACAGGCGAAGAGACGTTTCGCGCTTTGTGAGTTTCGACCGCAGAACAAACCAGGTCGACTTTATTGTTCACTCGAGTCGAGCGCCGCGCGCCGCTTTCCCGGGCTCTCCGGGGCGCGCGCTTGCGCGTGCGCGTGCGCGCCCCGGATTTCGCGCGCAGGCGCCTATTTCGGGGATTAAATTGTCGTCGTTGTGGGGGGCGACGCGGATGAGTCTCCGCGGGAAACGCGCGCCGTGCAGAAGATAAAATGTAACACCGAGTGCGGGGACCTGGGGGGTCTCGTGACTGAGGGACGAGCCGCCAAGCAGTGGGACCGTGTTTATTCGGACACGTTAAGAATCTCGATCCTCTATAATTGATATGTTTTTAATCGCCGCCTCCAGACGTCACTGGCGGGACTTTCCGGTGCGGAAAGTTTAACTCCTTCGTACGCGCGTCAACACGAGCACGTGGCGCGCACCTCCCGCACACCTGCCTACCTACGTAGCACCTGTGCACGGTGCACCCGGGCCGCTTCTTAACATAAAGTGCTCTCCTGTTGACAAGAATGTTCTGTTGGAAGCTGAGGCTGCGGTGGACTGTGACAGAAAGTGGGCTGCCCCCCGCAGACTGCGTGACAGAATAGAGCCCATCGGCTTGTCATTCATTTCCTCAGCCAGGGATATTTTAACTTCAAACTTTTCTATTTAAATACAGTTTTTGTGACCGCCTGCCCCCCCCCCCCCTCAAGCCACTGCATGACAAAGCAACTGTTTATACCGGGCCTGAGTGTAAAACAAAAGCAGGGAGTTGTAAAGAAAGGTGGTTAAGAGGGGAGGGTGTTGCAGTGTGAGTGAGATTTATGGAGGACGTTTATTACAAAAGGAATAGAACCCCTGGGGGGGGGGGGGGCTTAAAGTACTCAATACTTTTTAAGTTTGGCCTCAGGTCTGAAGATATGCTGACTTTCTGATCCCTCAAAGTGCACATCGGGAGAAATAGTTTTTCCAGACTGAACCGTGTGACTGTGTTCGGCTGTCTCTCTCACTCACACCCGGACTGTCTTCACACTTGTATCTCAGCTGTGAGAGTAAAGATAAAACCCGCTGATATCCGACCTTTTATCACTACAGACAAAACAAAAAAATCTGGAGGCTTGTTTTATGACTAACAGTAAAAAGTCGTAAAAAGCGGTTTTATTGGCGTGTGACGGCAACTCGGAACTGAATGGTGACGCTTCCCCGGGTCACGTGATCGTCGCAGTTCGCCGCTTTGCGGTGGCCGAACCCTCATCGCCGCGCTCGGTGTCGCTGGAATTTTTTTTCCCCAAAAAAATCCCACCCGCTGCCCGCATCCCAGCACAAATCACCGCCCCCCCTAAAAAGATATCGCCGAAGTGCAGTAAAATGCACGCCGGCGCCCCCCAGCCTACAGCTAAATTCACCGTAAACAGAACCGGGGGCCAAAACGCCCCTCGTACAACGCAGCAGTTGTGCGACAAGTCAGTGTTTTCGCTCGTTTCCAGCTTTCCTGTACCGAACCTGTCTGCGAGCTGCACAACGGGAGCAAGCGGCTGCTTCTGAGCCTCAACATGAAGTCTGAGTGCGGGGGGCTGCGGGCTGAGGCTGGCGGACCCCCGCAGAGGCCGCCGCGCTCTGCGCGCCAGGTTTCGCTCTTGCACTTCCCGGCGCATCCTGCGGGTGGCGCCCAGCTTCCCCTTTCCTCGTTCCTGCGGCCCTTTCGGAGAAGCTCACGAGACAGTGATGGATACCCTGTTTACTCTTGTTTTATGGGAGTCCAGATGCATTATGGGACGGGGTGTTTCATGTGCTTCTGAGCTGCGAAACGGTGACAGGCGGCGAGCTGCCGGTCGTAGCGACTGTAAACCGCGGAAGAGAAGCTCGCGAGCCGTCGACGTGGACGGCGCGAACTCGCATTTTCGATGTCCAATTCAGTCGTTGCCGTTCGCTCGCAAGCGAAATTGCCCACATCTCTGTCCCCGAGCTCATTTTTCTCTAATGTTCCGAAACGATTTGTGGCTGTCTATGCGCGCCGGTGAGATCAGGTGCCGCAAGCAGGTATTGATTCCTTGCGCTTCCTTGCCGGGGGTCCTGCGTGAGGAGGCAGCTTCAGCGGCATCACGTCCCGCTCTGTGCCAAGGATTCCCACACTGTGCAGGCGTGCCAGGCCATTAATCTTGCTGCCGCTCCCGGCTTCATCCTCCTTCTGAAAGGGGACGTTTGGCCGACGCCGGGCTCGCCGTCGGGAAACCGCGGCTGCCTCGGTGACGTTAGTGTCGGTCGGGCTGACAGGAGGGTCATCGTCGCCGCGCTCGGCCCGCTCTGCGCTCCTCTCCTGCACCTGTGCCAACCCAGGTCAAAAAAAACCCCGCACTTTTTCTTTCGCCTTCCTCAATGACAGTGTGTCGCCTGTGTTTTTACCAGATTTTAGCCCAGCTCGAGGGATCTGTACGTAACCCGGTGACGCTAATCTGCCCGGAAAAAAGCGTCAGGTAAGCAGCCGAAAGAAGCGAAACTTCTGCCGCCGAGCTCAGCAGCCCGTCGGTGCTGCGTGTAACTCGGCCTGGTTCTCTGCACAGGAGCTTCGGTGCGGAGAAACGTCGCCGCCGGCGGAGGCGGCAGAAGCAACGGCTCGAGGGACAGGCCTGTCGCAGGTGACCTACTGCTGCACTCGAGCACCTTTGTCCCTGAGTCGGTTGTTCTCGTACGTCCAACGGGTAGAATTTCGGTAAACCGCCGTGCCGTTTCGCTCCTGCTTTGCTCTCTGGGCCGCTGGGCTGTGCGACTGTTTACATTCTCCCTTCCCGCACAATAATTTCTACACCCGCTTCTTTCCGTCTGTGTTTCTCATCCATCTTTGTGCACGACCCCCCCCCCCCATGTAAGTAATGCGTTGCGCTTTTTTGAGCTCCTCTTAAGCTCGCTGGGGATCTGCTTTCTGCTGTTTTTCCCCCTCTGCTGCAGCACATTTGACTTGAAGAGGGAAATAAAAACTGAAATGGCTGTAAAAGCCCGACCGCGTTGTTAGCGGTTCGCCGCTGTCTCTCTCTAGCACGGCCGTTCCCGTGTCAAAGCAGAAGACCACGTCCCCCTCCCTCTGTTGCTCGGTCCCCTGTGTCACACGACGGGGTTTGAGGCGCCGCCGGAGCCCAGAGACGACCTCGACTTTACCCCCGATCAGGTCCGTGCCGCACGGACGCAAAACAGCATCGTTGTGATTAGCGAAATTTAAGGGAAATGTGGGGAGCGACAGGAAAACATCGTAGAAAAGACTGTTCAGGCTTTCAGGGGGAGGAAGGGTGGGCCTCCAGAAATAAAGCTTTGCTTATGTACAAGTTCATTCCAATATCCCTCACCACCTCTTCTATTTGAGAGTCTCAGAGGAAGGGAGGAATCTGCATCTGAGAGCCTGAGATGATCGCTGTCCCAAAACCACACTGACCTTGCATAAGGACACACACACACACACACACACACACACACACACACACACACACACACACACACAAGTTAAACCAAGAGGGATGATGCAGCACAGTAAACAAGTCAAGAGGTTGAGGAGAGCGATGGAGTGGGAAACAGAGGAAGACAGTGAGATAGCCAAGGGTGGCCAAGGCCTACAACAGATCCCGAGCCTATGTGGAACAGGCCTGACCTGAGACCCACGGGGGTCATGCAACTCGCTGAAAAGGGACCCTCACCCAACCCCCCCGCCGCCATTCAGCAAAGCCAGAAAATCAACGAGCATCACGATTGGGGTCCCCCCAGGATGTGCGAAAACCTTTCTCTGTGCTCACGCTCCCACCGTCCCTCCGTGTTCTTCACCCGCATCTGTCTCCAATCGTCTGCAAGTCCCGCTCATCCAGACCTCCCGGTGTGGCCGTTGTTCAAGTGGCGCTGTGCTGCGCACGCAAGCGACCCTGACTAAGCGGAAAAATCCGATGCTTTCGTAGCTCCGCTTTCTGTCTATTTCTTTACACATTGTCCTTCGCTCTACTGCAACTTTCCTGCTTACGCTAGGCGCAAAACGGCCGCTTGTTCCACAATAATTTGTCGCGTCTGATGGCAGTTTGTGGAAAAAGGGCTCAGTTTAAGGTGGCGATAAGGGAGTTTTGTGAAAGAGGCTCGAGCTCCTGTTTGACTTGCAGTTTTTTGTGAATTTCGTGGCCCCTTCAAAAGATGCATCTGCCCCTGGGCTACACTTTCCGCTTAATTATAGTCATTCTCTGGCTGCCTGGGATCCCGGCTGCCGGAGCCTCGGTTCGGCTCCAGACTCGTACGTCTGTACCTGTTCCGCTCGCAGCGCCGAGGCGCGGCCACTGGCTTCGTGTCCCGCCGCGCTCGCTTTGGGCGGCTGCGGTAATTGGTATTTAGTGTGAGTTTGGGTTAGAAGAAGCAGTTTGGAGAAGTCCGGCCACCAGTGTTGGTGTCTCGGCCGGTGAGGACACCGCTTTGGTCCTGTGGCGGGATCCGCCGGACTCGTCCGAAGTGCCTCTGAGAGCCGGGCCCTCAGGCGACCCAGGAAAGCGCCAGATGAATTCTCTCTGGCACACGCGACTTTCTTTCTGTATATTTATTTATTCGTTTATTTATTCTAACCCGCTTCCCCACCGTGAACTAACGTGACCCGTGTTCTGAGGGAGTCATTATCCTTGTGCAATATTTTAGTTTCTCCCTCCTTTTAACAGTGATTGTGGGAAACGGCTTAGTGAGCAACAGCACGAACATGTGAAGAGCGGCCTGTGCACGGCACCCGGCGCCCAGCAGCTGGCAACCAGCAACTGGGACCTGGCAACTGGGAACCGGCATCAGCAACTGAGAAGCAGCACCATTGACTGACTGATTGTCAAGATTCTGAAAGCCTTGCATAAAAGTGGTGCAAAATTGTTTCTCTTTCCAAACAACTGAATTCCAAGCTGGACTCCCTCCAAAGGGCAGGTCCTGAATCAAAATACTTCACATTAATAATGCAAAAAACTGTCCTGCGAAGACAGATAAGAGAAGTACAGCAACTGGAAGTGTGAATGTTCTTTAGAACCTGGGATTTCATGTGCAACAAAACAACAAGCAGGTAAAATAAGAGCGCAGTGTGGAAAGTTAACGTGTCGGGACTTTTTAAACTCTCATCTCCATCCCGGCTCTCGTGCCAGAACGGCACATCAGCAGACAGTAAGCAGCCGTTTCACGGTTTCTTGTACTTTTCTCGCTCGGCGGTCCGTCCTCACGGCGCTTGTTAGTTACTTTCTACGTTTGTCAAAACCCGCGCGCAACGGACTCCCACGGTGGGGACCTCCTGCGGGGACGATGCCAGGGTGCGAGACGGAGAAAGAGCGAAAGGCGGGAGTTCTGCCCTCCCCTCCCCCCATCGCATGCATTCTGCGCTCTCGCTGCATGAAAATAAAATGCAGCTGTTCAGTGTCCTTGGAGCTGAAAGAGGGAAAATAAGCAGCCCGCGGGGTCCGCTTCCCCGTTCAGCGGGAGCGGCTGCCAGGGCCCCGTTGGTGGGACCGGCGCTTCCTGGGTTATTTCTGCGTCCGCCTGCATCCCGTGGGGATTAGGGGGCTGGTCCTGGCCATTGTGTCTGTACAGCAGAGAGCACAAAGGCCCCCCTGTGTGTCCTGCACAGCGACAAACTTGGCTTTTCTGCTGTTTGTTATTGTGAGTTTGCTGGAGTGTGTGTGTGTGTGTGTGTGTGTGAGCAACAACACGGCAACCGCGAGCCCGTCACTCTGTCCGTTTGTGGGGCTCAGGTGTCGTCCCGCCACAGCCTCCCTGGCCCAGGTGAGCACTTTCCGCCACGGGGACGCAGGCCTCTGGCTCAGCTGGACCCTGGCGATGCTCCTCTGGGGGCTTCGCGTCTGGGGTGTGACGGCACAACGTGGAAACACTTTCCTTAGTTTGTGCTTTGCATTTTGCCAGTCCTCCCCACGCTTAATAAACCGCTGAGAAAAAGCAGCGCCCTTTGCATTGCCCAGCCCCCCCCCCCCGGTCATAAAACAGCAGTAAGACACCCCCCCCAGGTGTTCGCCGACCCTGCGCTGAACTGCACGGTCCTCCCACTGCAAGAAACTTCTGTGGGACCCCGATACTCGTCGCAGACGTGCGGCAAAAAGTGCCAGTTTCTGTTTGCTTGGAGAAGCGACACTAAGAATCTGTGAGAAATATAAACTACATTTGAAATGAACATTTCCGACATGTTTCATCATCTGTGAAAAGATCTAATCTCAACCTTTTTTTTTAAACAAAACACTTGGGGCTTCCAAACTGAGTTTAAGACTCAAGTGGCTGCGCTGAAACTGGCAGGAGGGTCAAGACAGCGAAGGAAAACGTGTGTTTTGCGAGATAAAACTTAATGCAGATGCTGTTTCCACGTTGGCTACAGCGTGACTGAGAGACTTGCAGGCCGGACCTCGTCCCGACTCTCACCGCCGGGGGCTCGTGATGCCCAGAGGCCTCTCCTGCCCAGGGGCTCGTGGCCTGCAGTTCTCTCCCTCTCTCTCCATCTCTCCCCCCTCCATCTCTCCCTGTGTCTCTCCCTCCATCTCTCCCCCCTCCATCTCTCCCTGTGTCTCTCCCTCCATCTCTCCCCCCTCCATCTCTCCCTGTGTCTCTCCCTCCATCTCTCCCTCTGTCTCTCCCCCCATCTCCCCCCCCCCATCTCTCCCTCCATCTCTCCCTCCATCTCTCTCCCTCTGTCTGGCTGCTTCTTGCATGTTTCTGCTTTAGGGACAGTGAGCATCTTTGTTTTTGCTGCGTTAATAATGTTTTATGTTTGTTTTTCTCTCCTAGGCCAGCAGTGACCTCAGAGCCCCTCCACTGCTCCACTCCCAGAATAAAGATGCAGATGAGTTGGGAATGATGTGTGGTAACATGACTTTATTAAAACAGTTGAAATAATGAAAGCAGCTGCGGTTTAGCCGACTTGAACGGTTTATTTTTCTAAGCTAAGATGCTATTTACAAAAAAATGTCACATATTTTTCTGCCACTTTCAGCGTCTTTTCAGACAACAAGTTGTGTTCCTGTTGTTTCTCACACGCACCGGGCTGTTTGCCGTGCAGGTTTTCCACCATCTGTCTGGAGGTGCAATTTCCCGGCTCTCTGAGACCCCCGTGGAAGCGAAGCCGCTGCTGTGAGGTCAAACGGTCCCTTGCAGCTCGGCCTGATGGGCCAGAGAGGAAGTCTGATGTTTAGATTCGGTGTTAAAACAACACAGTCATTGTCATGGCAATGGACGTGCTTGACTCCGAGCCGTCGTCTCCCGAGGTCAACCGGCTCGCGTCCAGTGCCCGGTGCGCTCGGCCTCCCTCGGACCCCCCTCCCCCGCTTTGCTGACGGATTTGGCACACGTCGCCCTGAAGTGCTTGCAGATGTAATTCCTGGACACAGATGAGCGTCTTCCTCCTGCTCCTCGAGCGGAGCACAGTCAAGCGGACAGCAGGAGGGGGGCAACATCCCCCTTATTTCAATCTGGTCAGTTTTGAAAAGCAGCACGTTTAATAAGTAACGTGATCTTCTCAATGGAGCTGCTGAGGAGCCTCCACTTGTGCCCGTTTTCCAGCGGACAATAAGAAGGTCTTTCCCGTCCAGGCATTTCCCACTCTGCTTAGCGTGCCGTGATGTCGATCACGTCGGCCTCTCGGTTCCTTCTGGGGACATTCGGGAGCCTCCGCTGGCGACGTCCTTAGCGCCGGTCCCCGTGACGCTGCCGCCTGCTCCCGATCCCTGCCTCCGCAGCTCCGCCAGGTCCGTTCGCCAGGGCCGCACTTTGTTGGGCCTCTTCCACGTTGTCCTCCACCTGTAGCACTCAATTCCTTTCCTCCTGTTTCTGCCGATGGAACCTGTGCCGTGTATCTCGTGACCCTCTGTGAGCAGCCCTCAGGAGACCCCCTGCAAGGGGAGGAGTAGTCAGGACACTGAGGGGTGAGCCCGGGGTTCGGTTGCACATCAGCTTTAGTGCCGTTTGTACATTTAAGGGAGTCACGTTGGGCTGGAGGCCACCGGAAGGACCCGGCTGTCACCGGCACTCTGGGAGAACCTCAGCGTGATTCTCTTCTCTCTCTCTGTGTGACACAGAAGGCTCCTCCACCACTGAAACCGGTGAATAACTTTCCTGACCACAGACCTCAGCTCGCGGCGCAGGTCCACAGACGTTAGAGGCAAAGTTCACCCCCCCCCCCCGATGCCTCGCGCCCCCACGGCAGACTTTCTGTATGAAGGCAGTGGGTTTCATCACCTCCCACAGTGTTTTCCATGTCCACATCAGTGTGGTGCAGCAGCAGGTGACTGGAGAGCAAACACTTCACATCCAGCAGCTTATTGGCCAGTTTTGCTAAATGTTCTTACCAGGGAAGCTCCCAGCGCATCTCCTCCGGGTCCTACGGCATCACCGTGACCCCCACCCATGCTGCTGTGGCGCGGCGAGGCTGAAGGTGTCTAACCAGTGTCTGCCACATCTAGGTCTTTCATGTCTTTGGCTTTATTCTGATTTCATTCCCTCAAAGTAGATTAGAGTTGTTGACTAAGAAGTGCTGAAGTTTCAGCTCATTTTGCCATCAGTCATGGGTTTTCCCCACTTTCATCTACTTTAAGGAGGTGTCTGTGACTAGAATTATTTAACCAAAAAATGAAGATATGCCTCCATAAATAGAATCAGAAGATAATGTGGAAAGGATGGTGTTTCGCTGCTGATAAAATTTTATTTTGATAAAAATCTGACTAATATGTTGTACAAGAGCTGCATCTTGACCGCCGGACGTTTTTTTTTTCTTTTGGAAAAGATATCTGAGCGGAAGGCAGGCCGTCGGCGGCAGAACCGAGGTGAGGATCGAGGGAGGACGGAGACAAAACCTTCTCCGTATAACTCGAGCGAGGTTCTCCGGGCCTCTGGGCCGCTGGTGCGGGTTCACGTCCCGGAGGACGGGGACGGAGCGGCTCGCAGGAGACCAGCCACTGGCGCTTCTGTAAGACCTCCGCATTCTCTCCGGGACTTATATAGAAGAGGGAGAAACTGTGCTTTAACCCCCCCCCCCATAATCATCCGTCAACTCGCGCTGGCCTGGTGCCACAGCAAACAGCCATTTTTCCAGCGCCGAAGGTCACACAGCCGGGCAGGGTCAGCTGGGGTCGTTCGCCGCTCATCCACTGCGTTGTGTTGTGTTCAGTGCGGAACACAGTCGCTTCTTATTTACTTTGTCTCTTTGTCACTGCGATGTTGCAACTCGGAGCCACTTTGTGGTCCCTGCTGTTGTGGTGCGAAGCCCGACACGACACGGGAGAGGTTTAGCTAGGCGACCGAGGGGGAGCCGCCTCCTTTTCTACCGAGCGAAATGCCCACGTTAGTGCGTAGTGATGCTGGGGGGTTAAACTCTGCCAGAGGGAGGAAATGAAGTTCCTGAGTAAGGCCCCCTATAGAAAGTGCCGGAAAGCGCGGCGACGCTCCGCCGTCCAGGTTAGCGGCCTGTTAGCGGCGCGGGGAAACACGCGGCCTGGATAAAGTCTGAGCCTCTTCGCTTGTTTGTCCGCAAAGCTTCGCCCCGCCGAGCGGAACGAAGGGCACAGCGGCCACAAGAGGCTCGACTCAGAACGCAACCGCGGCCAGCTGGCGTCCGGCCACTCGCATGTCCTCCGCCGCTTCGAGCTCTTATATAACGTTGGCCCGGGGGGGCAAAACCCCCACAGAACAAAGAGCTCCCACTGCTGCAGCTCTGCGGCTTGCAGACAGAATTAGGGAAGAGGGACAGTTAATCGTGAAACGTCTGCAGTCCGACGTCCCCTGGTTCCTGCGCAGTCGGGCCGCGTGTTGTGCGTTCTGTGACACACGGCGGCCGACGTGTCCCTCAGGTGCTGTGTGTGTGTGTGTGTGTGTGTGTGTGTGTGTGTGTGTGTGTGTGCGCGCGCCCCCCCAGCTCAGCCGTGGAACAGAAGGGAATATGAGGACTTTGTGTAAATTGTTCTGTTTTGCTCTGATCTGTACAACACAGTACAAAATACGTTTTCCCTGCGGTGTCTTTCTGGGAACGGACTCGTTGTTAAGGCGCCGATGCCGCCAGTCGCTCTTTTTCGGGACCCCCGTGCCGTCGATCCCGTCGCGCTGCTGCACCGGACCCAGACGCCTCAGTGCCGTGTGCAGCGTTACCCCCTGTGACCTGCGGGCCTTTGTGCGGCGCTGGAGGATTATCAGGTGTCCTGTCAGGAGGAGCTCCTGCTAACGCTAACCTTTAATCTGTGTCAGATGGTGCCGCTTTTGGAGGACCCCCAGGGTGGGGGTGGGGTGGCGTGGGGGGGTCATGGGTCATATTTTCCACATTCGCCATCTGAAATGCTGGACGTCAAGCGCTGAATAGCAATACGGTCCTGTGCCGCCGTCTCGGGGGCCGGGGGGGTGTTAGCGTGTCGTGTGTGTCGTCTCTAAACACGTTCATACGTGTAAACTGAGTACACGGGTACACGTGTGCACAGCTGTTGGGGGTTTGCTCATGAGTGCTGCACTTTGGTTCATCACCAACCAAGAAAGACAGAAGCAGAAACTTGGTAACAGTTTGAAATGGTTAAGTAATAGTTAGTAATAGTTGGTAATAGTTAGTAATAGTTAGTAATAGTTGGTAATAGTTAGTAATAGTTGGTAATAGTTAGTAATAGTTGGTAATGAGTTTGCTGTGGGCTGTGATGATGAAGACTGGAGCTGCAGATGAACAGCCAGTCTGACAGGCTGCTCTGGGCGTCTTGTCTTCTACAGTCGGAGAAGGAGGGAAGATGGAGAGCAGAGTGTGTGTGTGTGTGTGTGTGTGTGTGTGTGTGTGTGTGTGTGCGCTCACTGGAGGAAAAGTGCTATGTCACGCCTGAGGAATGCGGGGGGAGGCTGGCGTGAAGACGGCTGCTCGCTGCTCCAACTGCCTCATTTTTCACAGTCCTAATCTGAGACAGCTGTCAGTGTCCTGCGGGAGATGTGGGGGGGTCGGGGGGCACAGGGGACACAGCCTCGTTTTTTATTTGCTTCTTTCGCTTTTTAGAAGAGCACGATAAAGGAATCCTCTGTGTCAGAAGTGGAGTCCTGACCTTTACATTCCTCACTGCGCTGTGTGTGTGTGTGTGTGTGTGTGTGTGTGTGTGTGTGTGTGCGCGCACATGGGTAGTAAACTCGTCCCAACAGGCCTTGTACAGATGTGTCTGCAAAGTGTAAAGCTTCAAACTAGATGGTTTCACAAAAGATACAGCGGAAAATGTTCTATTTCTGGTCAGATTTGGTGCGTTTCAGGTTTAGGGTGGAGTTAGGACTCATTTCCCAGATTACAGTGAGTTCATGTGAAATCCCCACAAGGCAGGGAAATGATTGTGTGTGTGTGTGTGTGTCTGTGTGTGTGTGTGTGTGTGTACATTTCCCCTTTCTAACTGTGTGTTTGTCTCTGTGGCTCCACACCTGAGGTGTTAGGGGTTCCACCCTCTAAACAGCTCCTACACGCATCACGTGTTGTGGACAATAGAGGGAGGAATGTGTGAAATCCAAACACCCCCCCCCCCCCCCCCCCCCCCCCCCCCACACACACACACACACACACACACACACACACACACACTGCCCTAATGAAGCACGGAGTCTTAAGGCAAATAGACATTTGTACCTCAGTTTGTTTTTCTACTCTATCTGTAAAATTATGAAGTTAAACAGAAGTTTCCCCCCATAACTGCACATTAATATTGTGCTACTGAGGGGGAAGTTTCTGCCAGCTGTTCACTGCAGCCGCAGCCATCGTGTGTCACCCCGTCGTTCGGTTCTGTCCCCGCCGGCCTTTTACACCATTAATCCTCAAAGCATCAAAACCCGACCGCTTACAGTCACCATTTCTGCAGGGGTCCCTAAAATCCACATCACATGACGTAGAGGCGACTGAGCGGAGATCCGCCGCCTGAAGCACGGCGACGTCTAAACTCGTATCACCCCTCCATCCATCTAGAGCAGGTAGCTGAGAATAAACATATAAGCTTGCTTCCTGCGAGTGCGAACGGACGGATGCTATTGTTCCTGCAGGAAACGTGAGCTGCTGCGTTTGTGTTGCAGGTCTCAGTCGCTGTGACGCCCGGCCTTTGAGTCGGACTCCGTGAACCACACAGTCAGGTTCCCGCACTTGCGCTGGGAGACTCCGTGTGAGACGTGATATGTTCTGTAATGTTGTGTGACATTACGATATTTGTCCCCGGGCGTGGACACGTGCGACGGGGCGGTGCAGCCAGAGCAAAGGAAGCAGTGGAATTTCTCCGCTCGCGCTCGTGTTTTTCTCGCTCTGCTTTGCATTTGGAAAAGACCCCTTCCTGCGCGCTTCCTCTTCTCGGCATTTCTCTGCTCTGGTGCCGAGGGGAGCGCGTCTGCGGGCCGCCGTGGTCTTAGCACGTGTTTTCAGCCCCGGAGCACAGCGGGGCGCCGGTTCGCAGCCCGGAACCGCAGGGCAAATAATGTCTAAACGTGGGAGTCGAGCTCTTCTGGGAGTCCCTTTTGGTTCTGCCGTGCGCACCGTTTTCACACCGACACCGATGGCACGCGGTAAAAGTGGAGGTTTGCGGCCTGTGTGAGAAACGCAGCTCACACGACTCGACCGGTAATCCTGCGGCACCTTCGAGCTTCTGGTTTCCTGTGAGAAGGGAACCTCCCACGTTGTGGGACGAACTGCGCCGACTCAACACCGACGCGACGGGCCCGTTGCTGCACGGCCACGCCGCTCGCGCGCTTCTCTTTCGCCTCCTACGCTCCCGTTATCGCTGGGCCACAACGGGGTAAAACTCTCAGCTGCGACAAGCACAGGCGTGTGACTGGAACCGGTTAACGGCGAAGGGCTCGGCGTTGGGACGTTCGGCACTGTGTTTTGCAGGTGCGCTGACCTTCAAAAAATGTGCGTTATCATATGCGCCCGCGATAAACGGCACAACCTGCGGTTGTCACATCTGATTTCGAGCTGCCCAGGCAGACAAAATGGCCCGAGATGATTTCCCCCGCTACCAGGGGACATTTCTGGTACTTTCCGACAACTTTCTCCTGTTGACGGAACGTCGGTTGCAGCAGGGCTCACATCCTGGCACTTGGCGCGTGTGATCATTTCTCACATATTCTCCTCCGTCTGAACAAAGCGCCGCAGCTTCTCAGTCGTCCCCCCTCGGCCGAGCGCCTCCGCGAGGGAAGTGAGGTCACTTCCTGCGGAGGGCGCCGGACCCCCTCGGCCCGCCGGGACGCCCGGTGGCAGGTCGACCCTTCGGCAAACAAATGTTGGTGAGGAGGTTAAAATGCAGAGGAGGTTCTGCGTCGCATTTCGAGCGTGACGCTGTTTAGAAGCACTTTCCAAAGAAGGCAGTTTTTACATTCTTTTGTTTTTGTTTTGTTTTTGCCGTCGGAGCAGCGCCGGCGTCACCTGTGTCTGGGTTTTCTGGTCAGTGGGCCACCTGAGCGGGGGCTTAAATGTCAAAGTGACACGTCTGCAGAGGAGCAAGAAAGTGGGAATTTGAAAACACGTCACCGTCACCACGTAAGACATGTTTTGGTATAAATGTGATTCCTGCTCTGCTCTTCAAGGTGTCTCTGACATTGGACATGACATTTTGCGGGAAAGAAGCTCCCTATTGGCATTCTGACCCCCCCCCCCCCCCCCCCCCCCCTCCACACCCCCCCCCCCCCCCCCCCCCCCCCCNAAAAAGCTCCCCTTTGGCATTCTGACCCCCCCCCCCCCCCGTTTTCCATTAAGAACCGCGGCCCGAACCGTCCCCTGGCCCCCGACAACGAAAACACACAGCGACCGAGTCTCCGCCTCCAGACGTTGCCGATGACGGTCGTGACGGTCGAGCGGTGGCGATGTCACCGGAGCAGGAGCCTCGCAGGAGCGGCTGCGAAGCGCCAAGTAGGTCAGGACGTTCGCCGGGGGTTCGGAACCTTCTGCGGCCGCCCCCGCCCGGCCTGCCGCGCGTCGCCGAGAAGAAGCAGAGGAGGCGCTTCGGAACCTCGGGCCGCGGACTCGCCAGGCAGACGTTTAACCCTTTCCGTGCCCACACAGGAAAGCCTCCTTCGCTGGAAGGGAACAAACATCACTTATTCTTGTGATGGTTTACAGGAACATAGGTGACCTTTTTCAAGCGATCTGTGTGTTTTTGTTAAAAACCAAAACCGCAAAAATTAATCTCCAATGCCTCATATGCACAAAGTGATATTTAAAGGTCGCAAAGAGCTGAGCATCAAAGACGTTTTTTTTTTTTTTTGCTTCGGTGATGTCTGGCTGAACCGTAGGAGTTATTTGAGACGGCAAACAGAACATTAGAAACCGCCGAAGACTCGGTGTATTATGTTATACTGGCCATTTGCGTTTTTTTTTTTCGTTTCTGTCCATCCCGTGTTGTTCGGCCGCCGTCTCCCGGCTCTGTCCCGGCCACGTAAGAGGCGACGCGAGAAACTCTCGGTCCCGAAGCCCCGGTTCTTTTCGGCCTCCGCGGGGCGGAACTCGGGGATCCAGAGCCCTGACACAGAAATAAGTTCCACCAACCTGACGTGCCCCCCCCCCCCCCCCCCACCCCCCC
>UFQX01001071.1:144367-165876 GCA_900497675.1 Arapaima gigas
CCCCCCCCCCCCCCCCAAACTACGCCCATGCCGTGAGCCTTGTTAGGAAGGGACGGAGCGGCTAAGCGGGTCTGAACAGCGCCGGAGTTTCCTCTGGGAACCTGTTAATGACATCATAACCCGGAAAACACGCCGCCTCCTGCTCTCCTTCTCACTAACAGTCTGTCGACGGCGCAAACCTTTGGGCGATAATAAAAAGCTAAATAATAACGTTTTATCTCCGTCGCTGAACTAGCGACTAACTTCGCCAGCGCTGGCGGGGGGAGCGGAACTTTAAAACAAGTCGTGTCCAGATTCTGCCAACAAGTAAGAATCGTTTCCTGCGCCGGGCCTTTGAATCCGCTATTTCTGCCTGCTCTGTTTATTTTGGGGGGGGGGCGCAGACACACAGTCCACCCCAAAAAGTGATTTATTTATGAATTCCAGCGATACTCCACCCACACAGCCGGCCCCCCTGCCTCCTCCCCCGAGCCGGGGGCTGCCAGAAGTCGCTGCTTGTGTTTACAGGGCTAGATTGGCCATTTCCCATGGTGCTGTCTGCCTGTGTCGATATCTTATTTATACAAAGCCCGATATGGGAGAACAGAGAGGTTTATTTTAGAATATTCCCCAGGGACAGATCCAGTTTCTTCAACTGGAACCATTTCTAAACTACGTGCCGCACCGCAGGTTCTAGAACGTGCCGGCTGGCTGCTGACGACAAGGAGGGCCTCATTCTTTGGACGCCGTGTTTTCTATTGTCCTCTGCGGTGGGTTTAGGAGCCCGGAGCGTCCGTACAGGAGTTTACCTTTAATCCCTCGTATACAGCGATGCTTCGGCCTCCGATTCTCGCCGCTTTTCACAGGCCCGCTAACCCCTCTGGGTCACGAAGGGACGTGAGCCGCCCGCCCGGGTCTCGTTTTTAAAGCGAACGCTAGGGGTTTAATGCGGCCGTGTTGCTTCAGAAGCTTCTCGCCGTCTGACAGAAGTGAACGTTTGAAAGCAGGAACTTGTGAACTTTTCCTGCCCTGTGGTTCCGAGGTTCACGCTTTAAACGGCAGACAGGAATTCAGCCACGTTTCGGTCATTTACGGCGGGCCGGAGTGACACAGCGCCGACTAACGCCGACCTTTCCCTCCTCCGCCCTGGGTTCGGGTGACGTTTGCGCGCAGGGGTGACGCCGCAGCCACCGTGGCCCAAACCGCCCAGTTGTGCTGTGACGACACGCGAGTGGCTTTTACGCTCGCGTCCGACTGAAACGAAGACCTCCGGTGGCGTGGAAATTTGCCCAAAGTGGCCACATGCGAGCGGGCAGCTAGTGACGTGACCCTCAACGTGACGAACGAAAAGTCCTCCCTGTGGGGGGGGCCTTGCTCGTGTTCCCCTTTGCCCGCAAGCTTCTCCGTCACCTTCCAAGTCCCGCTCGGGAGTCGACCGGTCATTGGGCTGGCGCTGCGTTGGGACGGTGTGCTGTCCGCTGGGGACGTTGTTGAGGGCCCAGGTGGGACTCCTTGGGGGGGGAGGTGTTTATGCGCGCCTGTGCAGGACTGAAACCTGTGTGCAGTGGGGGGTGGCTCTAATACTTCTGTGCTGAGACGACATTATACACAAACCACTCGCTATTGGGTCGCCCGTGTGGTAAAATACGACAGACAGAAAAAGACACTGTTGCCCAGACGGGCGCCGTGTTCAAGAAAAAGCCGCACGTTTTCGTCGGCGAGGCTCGCGGGTCTGTTTTGCGAGCGATTTGGTTCTCGTAGGTACGTAAACAAGCACTCGACGCGTTTTCTGCATTAAGCTCACATCTGTGTTTAGCAACGGCTGGCGTCGCCCTCCGTATCTGTCTTGGGGGGGCGCCAACATGTTCGGCGCCTCACGCCCACTGCTTTCTTTCGCCACACCGGCGTTCCTCCTCCGTCCGACGCGGTGAACCGTGTTCACGGAGCCGGAGAGGAGGTGTCGCCGCTTGCCGGGCTCGATGGCAGCTGCCCCCGTGCAGTTGATGCTTTATAAACCCTTCCAAAGCACTTCTCTTCCTAGCGGCCGGAGGGCTGCGAAGCGCTGGACTGGGCAGCACCGCAGCTCCAGAACCAATTTAGGAAGCCCTGGAGGACATGGAACGCGCCCAGAAGCAACATCTGGGGAGAAACAGGCCCCTCACGGCCTCGCAGATTTATGAGCCCTGGGTGGAGTGTTTAAAGTCACCTGCAACGCTGTTTTCCTAAACATATTGTCCCTTTGGCTTTGTAGGACCCTGACTGTGCGGCTAAATGACCAGACAAGTGACTCTGGGGACACAGTCATGCTGACAGTCCCCCCCGTCCCTTTTCCCCGTGTTGCTGTGTCCTGGAACAGCGGCTCTTTGTCTGTTTCTCCCCTTTTCCTTCCTCTCGGTGCTGGTGCGCATCGAATCCCCGGGCCGCGCCGTGAGCGGACGGTCACGCTTCACGTACCGCTTTCAGAAGAAGCTTCTTGCCTGCGGTCAGGCAGACGGTCCCGTTTCCGGAAGAGAACGGCTGTGGAGGACAGCAAGTCAAGTGCGGTTTCATCTGCTGGGATTTTGGACGGACTCCTTCGTGGTCAAAAAGCGGGCCGACACGTCAGGAAGACGTGTGCCAGCTTTCTCACACACACACACACACACACACACACACACAGAGTCGTGCAGGAGGCGGCCCGAGCCCAGCTCGCGATCCCGGCCAGGTTAGAGGGGACAGAGGCGTCTGTTCCGCTTAAATGTGCTGTGATGGGAAACGGCTGAACCGGTACTTTGGAGGGCCTCGTTTTTCCCGCAGTTGGAACCATCAGAGTTCTGCTGCGCTTTTGGGCAAAAGCTTATTGTACTTTATTGTACTTTCCATGCGGGCAGGGAGTCTGCCGGAGGTTCGCACCTTCCCTCGTGTGACACCGCCAAACCCCAAAAAAACCGAAAAGGCTTCCTATCTAAAACGCCGGCATTTGGCTCAGAACTCGAGAAGAAGGGACGGCAGCTGTTGCCCACGTTTATTCCGGTTTAGAGACGTTTCTGGTGCGTCACTCGACCCCCATCGCCCTCGCGCTCCAGTGCGTGTTTCGTGAAGGTGTCTCACGCGGTGCCGACAGCGAGGAGCCCGGTTTGGCCCACGAGATGCTGTTTTAAGCTGATTAAATGAACCTGTCGTCCACGGCAGGCGTATTTACCTACAGGCCGCAGGTGGCCGTTTAAAACGTGAAGGAAGACGACGCGACTGATTCAACTCAGCAGACTTTCCCGGAGACTCAACCCGGAACCGAGCGATTTTTGCTCAACCTTCCCTTGCGTTCGATGTAGGTTTTTTTTTCGAAACCTTGTGAAAAATGCATCTTTATATTCCTGTTTCTTCTCGGAGGTGCAGGCGTGTGGAAGCGGGGCAAAGGCGAGCGGTGCGGAGCGGGGAGGAGCTCCACGCTAAAGTCTGCTTTCCGAGCGGCGGCGGCCCGGCGACATTTCCGAAGTCGTAAGTTCGTTTCGCCAAAGATCGCGGGAGAAACCGGATTTGTCCCGGAAAAAGCCGTCGTTTCGGCGCGATCCCGCAGAGCGAGGACGTGCGGTCGGCCATCGCTCCCACGCGCGGGGGAGGAAGCGCACCTCGCCGCTCGGGCCGGCCGGGGATTCGTCTCCACAGGCATTTGGAGGCAAAGGCTGACATTTAAAGGTGGAATTTTAACGCCTTTCATAGGGGGGCTGGATGGGAGAAGCAGCCGGATTAAAACGCCAGTGGAAGTGGAGGCCGAGCCCCCCGGCGTGGCGATGCCATCATTATTAATGTGGCTCTACGAGTACATATTAGCTTACCAAATAAAAACAGTTTCCACACGGGATGATGGAGGAGCTGTAAACCGCCGCCGATGTTTACTTTACAGGCCGTCCACCACTTTCTCACCGCTCTCGAGTTTCTCTCCCATATACGTCGGCCGGGTTTTTTCCTCTCGTTTCCCCTGCCGGTTTCCCCCGTTTCTCTTCGATCGGCCACTTTAAACTAACACCGCGCCGCCGGCCGAGACGCTTTTATCGAATCGCCACAGAGGACTCGGCCGTTTTGCTTTGCAGGTTCTGCTCGAGGCGGAGCGTGTGGGACGGACCCGCCGATGACCCCCGGGTGACGGGGACCGTCTGCGAGCCTCTGCTGCCTTTGGCCGAATCGCTGCAAACCGAGACCTGCCTGTCGTCTCCCCGGTTTTAACTGCTTACGAACAAGTTCAAAACGCGTGGGCTTCGCGTGCAGAACAGCAGCTCGCCGTGTCGGACGCAGAGGCCTGTAGCCGAATACGGAGCCACGGGGTAGCGTGAGTCACGCGCTCGATGGCCCGCCGGAATTCCTGTTGTGAACAACTTGCTGGCAGAAGAACAGAAGGAAGCCGGTTGTAGGTGTATCGTAACTGAGGAGATTCGTATGTCTTGAAAATGGCCCCCCACTGACAGATGCTTTCGCGTTGAGGAAGCGGAGCTTTAACTGCAGACACAAAATACCCTTTATAGCTGTTCCCAGATCACAGATTTAGCCTCTATAAACAAACATAACGCATCAAAGCCAAATGCCAGTCAAGTGGTCTCGCAGCCCCGAAGCGGAGAAAACCAGGAACAGATTTAGTTTTGCGTGTTCCCACAAGGGGGAGGGGTGGCGTGGCACCGCCGTTACTCAGCATCGCTCTGGTTACATCACTGCTTCTCGCTTTCCAGCTCCTCCGAAGGAAAAAGTCGACAGTCGTTTTCCTGTGCCCCCCCGCCGGCCCCCTCTGCCGTGGAAAACACTCCAACTGTTTCCTCCTCTCCGGACTACAGATGCAACACGTTTGCTTTGTTCGGGGGAGCTGCTCCGGTTGCTCGCGACTCCTCCGATTTGGCGACCTGAAGGTGTGGTGACGCTGAGCGCTGTGTGTGTGTGTGTTTGGTAAGTGTGTGTGAGCCTGTGAGCGACACTGTTGTGTGAGGACGCCCTGTGGAGGACGGGACAGCTGTTTGCAGAGTGGAAGAGCCACGCGTCCAGTGACACTCGGCCCCTGTGGGACCGCGGCGCTCGGTGTGACGCCGAGCGGCACAGCTGCCTTCACCCCGCAGGAGAACTGCTGAGTGGGCAGCGGAGGCCGGTTTTCCGCCTGTTACTGTCACACGACAAACAGCTGAACTGTAGACACCCGTCTGCCTCCCGCTCTCCGTATTCTCCTTGTTCGTAAGTCAGCGCCCCGGTTGTCGGAACGAGAGGGTCCCCTGGGTGACGCGAAGGTGTCGAAAGTAAGACACTCCAAACAAACGGGACCCGGCGTGACGCTCCGACAGCGAGACCTAGGGCAGCTGGGCCCCGGCAGGCGCAGGGAGGCGGGACGGGGGGAGCCGTCACCTCTGGCAGAGCAGGTTTGGTGGGCCTGCAGGAGGCCCACGTGTGATGCGCTGGAGATATGCACCTCTGCATGGTGTACAACTCAGCTTATACAGTCAGCACATTAACCCCCCCAGCTTCCCAGCGCCCGTCTGTCAATACGTTCCAGCTGCTGGGAGTTTCGGGCTGGAGCTGCTCTCTGATGAGCCGCACGTCCAGACTTCTGCCTCCTGCTGCTTCTTGTGTTTCGGTTGTGGAAAAGGACACGAACGTGCAGAGAGCCGGCGAGGAAAAGTCGGAGCGAAGCGGGCAGTGTGTAGCAGAACAAGGGAGAGCCGAGTGGTGGTGGTGGATCTGAGAGAAGGAGGTCGGTTTGTGGCAGGGAGACGTCTTCATGTGGCTCCTCTGTGATGGAAACCATGGAACCACAGAGGGACATGGAGCTCAGTGTTGGGGCCTGTGTGTGTGTGTGTGTGTGTGTTTGTGTGTGTGTGTGAGGGACGTGGACATGAGTGTGACTCCTGTGCTCTGTGTGGTGGAAGACCGGCTGGATATCGGGGGTCTCGTGTGGGTTCTCCTGTTCTTGGAGGTGTGGGGAAGTGTGTCAGTTGCTGGGTCGCGATGTGTGGGATGTGGTGTGTTTGCGTCTGGAACGTGTTGAGGGGTGACAGGTTTGTCCAGAGGTGGGGTGCGCAGACACACTCACACTGGGAGAGCGGACCTGAGCGCTGTGGCCCTGCGCTGAATTGCCTCTATATATAGCAGAGAGTAGGTCAGCTGTAGGACACAACTTGCGTCATCTTGTGGGGTAAATATTTCTCCTCTGGCAGCCGATGGCCTCTCCTCCTGCCCTCCTGCTAAGCTTTTTTTGAACACTCAGCAAAGTTTATATAGTTGGGTAAGCGGTGGATGTGGTGGCCGGACTGGAACGGGGGGGGGGGTGATATGAGGATTGACTGCTTCTTGGGGAAGGAGAAACTGGTTTCCATAAACCCCCCAGAGCAGCAAAAGGACAGGCAGGTCCAACACTTACAAAGACCCCCTTACAGATTTTGGCGTTTTCGTTGCGCTGTGCATGATTCCTGCTGAGGAGGGTCTGAAACAGGCAGAACGTGAGCAAAGGTGAGCAGAAATGAGCTTCAGCAGCTGGTGAAGATGATGGTGAAGATGGCCTCGCTGAAGGGACGCACTGGGCAGTTTTGAGAACTTTGCATGGTTGCGGTGGGATGTTGGTTGTCTGTGTTGCTTGTCTGTCAACAGTCCTTTGCTCCAGGATAGTGGAAGAGGGCTGTTTCCAATTAGAGCAGAAACCTCTGGAAGATGTAGCTTCTCACAAGTCCCCAGCCTCATCTTGTCACAATTAAAGGCGATATCTCCTCCTCCTCCTCCTCCTCCTCCTCCTCCTCCTCCTCCCAGCACGTCTCTCCGGGACGCTGGGAATTTGTGTCTGGAACCATGTTGCTGCACGAGGGAACATTTCACCAGATGCGTCAAACTTGAAAGGCCAGGAGGAAAAGGACTGTGTTCCCTGTACAAAGACTCTTGGAGAGACAAGGCAAAGACAAGGCAAGAGAGTCACAGCTCCAGCCACCTCACCTTTCTTTTGTTTGCTTGCCAGGTGTGTGTGTGTGTGTGTGTGTGTGTGTGTGAACTGACCCCAGGCTGCAGCAAGGCCTCCAGCTTTCTCTGTCAAACACACACGGACCCCATCCCTGTCGCCTCAGGTATCTCCACCCGGCTGTCCACACAAACCAGAAGCGAGTGTTACGAGAGTGCGCTGTCAGCGGGGGTCAGAGGTCGCCTGCGTTGCCGTCGGATGCGTCTCAGGCAAGGAATGTTTGTGCGTTTTGTAGCTGTCAGCAAGGAGAGCTGGAGCTCATCTGTGAGACACGCCGAGTCCCCAGCTCCCTTCGCCTCCCGCTGCGTCGGACGTTTCCCCCCAGCGCCTCGAAAATGCCCTCGAGGTGAATTTGCGCCTTTCCGCCTTTTCCTCGTTGTCCGTCCCTCTCTGGCTTCCTCGGGCGGGTGGCGTTATTGTTAATGTGTCCCTGAGCCGGGGGGCAAAGAAGCCCCTAAAGGAAACGGAGCTGTTTGTTGGTCCTGTTTTGGGGTCTGAGGGCGGAAGGAAAGGAAACACTTGACCGTCACGTCGCACGCCGTCCTGTTCGCCCGGGCGACGGGGGGAGGGGCAGCGCAGCCTGGAGCGCCGGCTCCTCCGTCCCGTTCCGGGGACGGGGACAAATGTCGAAGCGGACATTTCGACAAACGTGGGAGGAGGAAGTGTAACTGTTGGTTACGGTTGGTTACGGTTGGTTACTGGTGACGGCTGATGGCAGAAGGACTCGGCGTCGGCTCTGTGTCCCCAGGCCACCGACTCAGGGTGGCCGGGTTTTTTTGGAGGGAAAAACTTTTTCACGCCGTTTCGTTTGTCACCAAACCACGAACAAAGCAGAAACTTTCCGTCTCCGAGGGGGATGCCTGAGGATTCAGGCTGGGGGTGGGACCTCGCATCAGGAGAGAAGGTGCGGAGCCGCCGGCGCTGCGGCCCCCTGTCCGTCAGCCCGCGGGGGTCAGGGGTTAATGGAAGAGCATCGTTTGAGCCATTCTTCCCACAGGATCCTGTGTGGATTTGGTAAACAGTCCTCCTGTCACAGCGGATTAATCCTGAATCACGACGCGGGGGACGGGGGCAGGGAAGGGAGAGAGCCGGGGGGGGGTGTAATTGTTCCCAACTCCACTGTCAGCCCCGCACCCCCTGTCAAGGTGTCTGTTTCTGCTGGGATGGGACGTGGCGTGAGACTCGTGCAGCAGCTTGTCTGCGCCGCTCCTTCCAAGTGAGTCCGTTTCCTGCGTTCTGGCACTCGCCTCTGTTGCCCCCGCCGATGCCGTCCTCCACCGCCCCTGGGGGTCCGCGGCAGCCTCTGGCTCGCGCCCGTGCATTTGCGCAGAGTGCCTTATAAGGCCGCGTTGCGTTTTGCTCGGGACCTGTTCGGCGGACCGCATTCCGTTGCTCGGCGGGTTTCCCCGTCTTTGAGGCGCTTTGGCGCGGCGTCCGTCTTCAGGTATTTGGAGGGAGGCGCAAACAAACCGGCGGCTCCCTCTCCCTCCTGCCAAGTGTGCCCTCTGCAGGCGGCATGGCGGGGGTTTCCGGCTCGGCCCTCCGCGCTGCTCGGCTGACGGGAGGCCGGATCGAGTGGGTTCCGTCAAGAGCATCAGGCCGGAACCGCACCTTGCGTCCGATTCCCGCACGACACACGGTGACCTGGGTTCCCGTGGAACCGCCGTGACATGACGGCGAGGCCCAAAAAATCAATCCCCCAAAGCCCCCAAAATCAATTTAGGTATAAACGAAAAAAACTTTTGTCCCCTTTCTTGACGGTGTGGACGTGAAGCGCGGTCCGTTTTCCCCTCGTCTGTCGAGCGAATTCAGGGTAAACGATCCGATGAGGCTGTCAGCCCCCCCAAGCCGCCCCACACCGGCTTCCTGCCCGCTCCTCCTAGCAACCGTTTGCTATTGTCTCCTGCGCACAATGGACCGGTGCCTTTGATGTGGGAGAGCCGGGGCGTGATGCCCTGCCACGCCCCCCCCCGCCGCTGCTCTGCTTCCCAGAAAAGGGTCTTGACCTCATGTTCTCTGAAATACGGCTCTGGAGAGGCGAAACAGCGGCGAGGATCCCGGACGGATCGACAGGAAGGGAAGAAGGTTGCGGTCGTGTGAGAAATGAAAGGGGGCCCTCACCCCCCACCCCAGGGAGCCCAGCGGTCGAGGACAGGAGGCTTCTTCTCAAGGGCCCTTCAGCGGAACATGTCACCTGCGTGGGGGGGGGGGGGGGGGGGGNTCCAGGAGGCGGCCGGTGCTCTGCAGCTGCCGAGGTGGTGGGGGGGAGGGGGGGGGGGGGGGGGGGGGGTCTGTGCTTTTGGGCGACAGCTGCCAGTAAAAACAGCGTAACGAGAGCTCGGCTCTTGTTTCTTCTGGCTTTGCCGTGAGGGTTTTGCCAGGCTGTGGAATCCTGCGCCCGTCAACAGCCCACCGAGGTAGCTCGGGGGTCAAGGTGGCAAGAGAAGGGGGGCAGATTCCCGTGTGGGACGCCCCGCTTCAGCGATCACAGCCAACGGCAGCCTAGCCGTGACAGGTTTACGGCCCCGATGGGGCCCGGCTCGACCGTAATCCCGGTCCAACTGCCACCCCGAACCGCCGCGGCTCCCAGCGCCTCCTTTGTCCACAGACGTGAAAGACTTTGGCCTCCAGCTGCCCGTCCAGCGAGCTCCCGCTCCGCATCTCGCCCGATTGCCTAATGCTCCACTGAGCAGCCATAGGCAGTCTGGGGGGGCTCAGATAGCCCATTGTTCTCTCCCCCTGGCCTCGGGCCAAGGTGACCCCCCCCCCCACACGCTGGAAAAGTTGTAAAACTCCCAAAACTTTCCTTTCTTTTCCCTTCCCTTTCTTGTTATTTGTCTCCCCACACAGCTGCCGAACGCAGCCGGCGCAGCGAAGGGGAAGGTGTCGGACCGGTGCGGTTTAAAGGCCCGTGGGGGTGGAACTGGCGGAGACGGGGGAGGTTTCCCGGCTCAGTGGGACCGGCGCGGAGGTCGGTCCAGCCCGACTGTCCGTGTGTGTGAAAGGCAGGAGGTCCATCTCAGCGAAATGAGGTTCAGGAATAAACCTCAGCAGCCGCATCACAGGGAGACACGTCACACACACACTCCGGGGGGTGAGAGGAAAACCGCGCCGTGACGGTTCAGTCTCTCCCTCTGACTGACAGTCTTATTTAAATGTTAAGCCCCCCCCCAGTGTTAAAATAGCCGCGGTTCGCTGTTGTCTCTCGCGTTTCCACATCTGCATTTATTCAGATTTATTCCAAGTGCTGAGTAAGCAGGTGAAAGGACCTTTACTCGCAGAATGACACGGGTGACACAGCTGCAGTCCCATGAGGAGCACCTCGCAGGACCAGAGGCACTTTCTCCATCCTGCGATCCTAGGAGGACAGGAACAATGCGTTTGGAGAGATTTTAGGGACGGATCAGGGTGCGATCGTGTCTGCATGAAAAATAACGTCTAATGGCAGTTTAGGTGCCTCAGGTGGACCTGCCGAAAGGACGGGTGGCGCAGCCTTGGACTTTGTCCCTCAGGTCCGAGTTTCTCTCACCACAGTGGCCCACATATTGCACAGCCACCCCCACCCTCAACGCTATGATGTCGTGGAGAAGAGCAGTCCGGCGGAGGTCCCTGCCGAGGGCCACCTGCTGGGACACCGCCTGTTAAAGGGGACATGAAATGGGGGTAAAACTGAAGGAAAAATGCCCACGTCTGACTCCGTCTTTCCCGCCGAAACCGGTTCCCCGTGGGGGCGTCACGTCGTCGGCGCTTTCCCCTCTTTGGCCGTAAAATGACGTGGTTCGTGACGAAAGGTGGATATCGAACAAGTCGGTGAGTTTGAAAACTTCACAGACGGAGGACGAGCTGGGGCAGGAACTCCAAGACAAGGGTGTTGGTGCGCGAGGCGGAGGTGCGGAGGTGCGGAGGTGCGGCAGAGCGGGGTGCTGGGTCCGTGGGATGACGACAGCGGGGAGGAGCTTCGTGGCAAGAAGGAAGTGAGGGGGTGAGGATGAGCGGGAAGAAGAGGGCGGAGGCCGAAAGGCGCGGAGGGGAAAAGAGGACACAAAGCCCCAGTGTTCCCAGACCGGGCGGCGGTGGGAGCCGCGCTGGCCGGTGAGGGTCAGCTCTAGCTCCTCCCCCTGTGACCCGGGGGCCAGCCTTGTGAGAAAAAAGAAAGCCCCCCTGTGTCCCTGCGTCCTGAGCACTGGGCCTCGGTGAAGCCTGGCCTTGTTCTGCACTTCTCGTCCCGGCGATGTTTTTACAGCTGGCTTCCCACCACGGACACCGAGGCTCAAAGCCATCCCCTCCTCGGCCCGCTGCCCCCGCCCCAGCTCCACACGGGGGGTCACGTCCTCCGACCCCTCGGCCGCGGGCTTGGTTACCGAGAGGCCGTGGCTGGAGAAGGCTGTCTTGTTCTGCCGGCTCCCTCGGTGTCCGCGCCGCTTAGCCGCCGGGCTTTTGGGGGACCGTCCTCAGCCGTGCCGTGCAGCAGTGACCCTGTCGTCCCCGTTTGCGCGGCGCTTCGCCGGAGGCCGTCGGGTTCATTCCGTGCTCCTCCATGCGAATCCTGCCAGATTTACAGCGATTTACAAATTTCCTGCGTCTCATTGTTGTTCAGTTTGTTTATAGGATCTGGGGTCAGTTTATGGCGTGTGGGGGGGGGGCAGGGGGGCAGCGGGGGGTCGAGAGGGCAGCGGCAGTCCTGCAACAGCTGGAACTCAGCTGCACCGCATCGGCAGCGAGGTCCTCATGCGTGGTGCCGAGGCACCGGACCTCTCCTCACTACACACTCCCGAGTGTGTGTGTGTGTGTGTGTGTGTGTGTGTGTGTGTGTGTGAGTGTGTCCATTTGAAATGTGCTGTGTTGTTTCTCTGTTGTCTGTATAGAGTTCATGGGAGCCAGATGTTTGGGATGAGAGTAACGTGGGGATTAAGTGTCCTGGTCGCTCTGTGTGTGTGTGTGTGTGTGAGAGAGAGAGAGAGAGAGAGAAGCTGGGGAAACTCGGCCTGGACTTTGTTTAATTACAGACTGGGGGAAACCTGAGATTCCCTCTGCTGCTCCGCGTATGACGAGTGGACCCCCCCGCGGGGCCTGAGGGGTGTGTGTCGGCCGTGGGGAGCCGAGCAGATAAGATGCGCGTCTGAGTGTGGAGAAACGAGTGAGTCTTACAGCGCGAACAGCGAGATGTGACATAAACGCGCTGATTCCACACGACAGACAAATTAATGTGACGTGTAAATATTTGAAAGAGGATTAAGCAGTAAATTCCAAATGTATGAGGAAGAACCGAATAAAGTAAATAGGCGTCGTTGTTCTGCGGTCGGAGTAAAATCACGCCAGCACACATGAGGCTGTTTGAAGTTTGAGCTTTTTGTTAGGAAACCAAACAAGCAGCAGCAGTGATTGTTTTCTGAAACAACTGGGCTGGGTGCAGATTGGATGTTTTTCTTGGACGGTCCGGCAGCCGCGACCGCCGTGTTCCGCGTGACCGTGACGTTCGGTCTGTCAACGCTGTGCTCCTGCACCTTCTCCACAAGCATCGCCGGGGGGGGCCGTTCCACCCACATCGCGCCAGCTTGGCTTTCTGACACGCCGTCCTTTGACTGCGTGGCCCGAGGAGACGTCCCCAGGTCTCCAGGTGACGTCTCAGGCCAGACACACCTGACAAGGGCTCAGACCACGAGGCCGTTTATGACGGTTTCCTCAAATTATTCCAGACGGACTGACCCGTCCAAAGCCGGGGGTAACTTGGGGGACGGGGATGTGATGCATGTTCTGTCCTTTGTAAGTGTGTGTGTGTGTGTGTGTGTGTGTGTGTGTGTGTGTGTGTGTGTCTATTGGTACAGGTGCAGGTGCAGGGGCCAGACTGACACTGACACCAGCAACGACACTGACACCGACACTGACACCGGCACTGACACTGTAACCAACACTGACACCGGCACCAACGCCGACACTGACACCGGCACCAACACTGACACTGGAACTTGCACCCAGGACCAGCACAGCAGGGACCCTCATGCAGCTCCTGTCTGACCTCAGTGCTTATTGTGCCCACAGGAAAACGTCAAACACACAGCACAGCAGGTCCAACATCTGCATTAGGTGTGACGTCTTTGGGGGGGTGACCTCGAAGGTGGCAGGTCTGTCAGGGACTCACATCCGGGTGGGGGGTGGAGTGAAAGAGAGAGAGAGAGAGAGAGAGATCTAATGAGGGGGGTGAGAGAGAGAGAGCCCCCCCCAGCAGAGTGGGGGGTGGGACACAAGATGGGCACCAGGGGAAGATGATCAATTGCTGTACTTATAACCTGCACCTTTTCCCCCTGCCATTCGCCTGGGGAAGGAGAAGAGAAAGAGCTGCAGGGGGAGGAGTGGAGGACCCCCCCACACCCTCAGCCCAGCCCGCCCTTCCCCAAGGTGCTCCTGCTGCCTGTTATCTTCTCCTGGGAGGAGGGTCACCCCCCCTCCCCCGTACACTGAGGTGTGTCTGTGTGGCCCAGGAGCTCCTCCTTCCAATTATACCCTGTCGACAGGCACAAGCTCAGGAGACCACAGCCGCCTCCCTGTGTGTTTCTCTCCTTTCATGGTCCTTGTGGTGCTATGATCTCCTCGTCCTGCTTTATAATCCTTTCTCTGCATGTCCACATGAAGGCCCAGGACCCCCCGCACAGCTTAACTTCCAGGCCTGGGAGTGTGTGGAAGCATGTGGAGCACGTTGTGACGTGTTGGGGGGACAAGCCTCTTCTTGGAGGTAAAGCTTCCCTCCCCACCTCACCTTCTCCTGCTGCTGCTGTCATGTTCTCCTTGAGGGTTTATCACAGCCACGATGAGCCAGTGACACCCCACCAGCCCTCAAGTTCACTGCTGTCTCCGGTCTCTCCACCCTAAAGAGGCACCATCACACACAGTCCATCTTAACAGCCCCACAGATGAACCACAAGCAACATGTCTGATGGCTGAAGGTCCATGTGCTCCTCACCTGCCTCCTTCTATGGGGGTTTGTTCTCTTACACTCACTTTTTCAGCTCATCCCTGTGTTCCTGCTTTGCAGCTTTGTAGATACCTCACCCACACAGAACATCTGCACGCTCATCGTCTCCGGCCTTCTTTCCCAGGTGTGTTCAGAGGAGACGTGCAGCGTTCTTCACAGCTGGGGGTGGAACATGGTGTCAGGTGGCAGCTCAGGTGGAACCTCCTGTGTTGGTGGGATCACGCGGGTTAGAGGAGCCGCTGGAGAAGCTGTTCAACTGGGACTGATGCAGGGAGAAACCTACAGCTCCTGGTCACCGTGTTGCTGGGCTTCACACTTGACTAAACTGTGGCAAATTGAACGGGTTTCTGGGGTCCCTCCCCAGGGTGGCGCTGGGAGGCAGAACACAGCTGGTTTGCTTTCTCATCTCAGACAGGTTCATGTGAGGTCATGTGGCTCACAGCTCCCGGTCTGCAGGGTTGGTTCATCCACGTGGAGTCGGCCTGATCTCCTTATGTTCACACAGGTTTCCTCCAGGTTCCTCCCACAGTCCAGACATGTGTGTCTCAGGTGAGCTGCTTGTTTCACACTGGAGTGTGTGGATGTCTCAGGGGGACAGCTTAGTTTGTGTGTGTGTGCAGCCTATGCCCAGGATGATGAACAGAATTATTCTCACCTCGATTTATTCAGATTTCTTCAAATCACTACAAATCGGTACAGGTGCCTCTTCCTTTAAGACAGAGACGGAGCGCCAGCGCCATCTGCTGGACATGCACGGTTTGAGCACCACAATGACCCACAATCCTCCTCTCTCACCACATTCTGTCTCGGTAGGAGAGCAGCTGTGTTGTGTGTTTTGTTTTCCTGCTGTTTGTTCACCACCACAACCCAGCAGTAGATCTTTGACCTTCCAGAATCCTCTGCACCACAGTGTCAGGTTAGATGCGGGTTTAGCAGGACACGGTACCGCCGGTGACCGTGGCACGCCAGTTCTCCCCTAAAACATCACTGTCCCCAGGGGCCAGCAGGTGTGTTCCAGATGTGAGCAGCAGGACTGCAAGATGGTGCTTCATGCTGGGCTTGCAGGAATAAGCAGCTTCGCTGTTTCAGATTCTCTGGGTCCTGTGGACCGTCGTCACGGCGATGCCCGGTTCCCGCCTGCCAGACGGGGGTCCTTCGGCTCGGGTGGGCGGCCTCTAACATCTGAATCCGCAATAATTCACTACACTGAGTCAGCCTTCGGGGAAGAATGTCATCCCAGACCTGAACCACATGGCAGTGATACTGAACCCCCCCCGCCCGAAGGTCCCTTGACCCCCCGTTGGGTTGCGTGAAAAATCTGCTGTTAATAAAGCAGAGTGCTGTACGTGTTACTGTGGACGACACCGGGGCCAGAAGGCGGCCCATTTCCTCACCGCTGAGGCCCATCCGGAAGCGAACCTTGGCCCCCCATGCTGTCCTGAGAGGGACTCTGCTCCTGCCTCCCACCCCCCCGGGGTCTTTTCCAGCTGAGGGCTCGGCACAGCTGCCTTTGTGCTTGTTAGTGTTCGTCTTGGTGCCATCGCCGCGCTTGCTTCCCGAGTCCGACGGCGGGTTGCCGTTGCCAACCTGCTGGGGGCGTGGGGGGGGTCCCGCAGCTGACCTTGAAAATTGACGTGCTGAGCATCGCTCCTCACACCACCTGTCACAGTGGGGGGGTGGGGACCATGACACCCGTATCCATTGGCCAGAGCGACTGGGCTTTGATCAAATGGTCCGTTACTCGATGAGAAGTGGCACGTCTGGGAATTGAGCGGAGCCGGGGGCTCAGGGAGGGGGGGGGGTGTGAGCAAGGGGCCGCTTCCCTTTGACGGCGCAAACATCCCCCAGGAGGGGGAATTCCGAGGTCACGACCTCGGCCCACGCTGCAGAGGGGACCATCCGGGGTCCCGGGCTTCAAGGGCGCTCGCGGCCTTGTTAAGTGGTGAGGCGGCGTATAAAAGGACCGCGGTGCGAGTGACCTGGAGGACGGCGCCAAACTCGGCCGCATGTGAGCGAAGATGAAGAGAAACGGGGTCCTGCGGGGTCTCTTGTGAGGGTCTGTGGATTATGGGGACAATGGCAGCCCCTCCCTGTGGGAGAGCCGTGTGCAGCTCTGTTAAAAGTGCGATTAGCTGCAGGAGTCGAACTGCAAACACGCCGCTGCGGGCCTTTTGTTCACCATCTGTGTCCCACACACTAATGTGACACTAATTCTCCAGACCTGAATGTGAAAGAAGGACTTTCGTTACATTAAACTCCAAACACTGCAGCTTCTCTAGTTGTTTTGAAGTTTGTACAAAAGCTGCCTGCTGTACAGAGGAGCTCCGTTCTGCTGCTCGGTTTATCCACAGATGCCCTGTTATCTGAGTTTGGCAAACAGCTCATATTAAATGAAAATGAACCGTGTTGAATAAGGCAGTTTTACGCTGCTGCTGTGATGAGGTATGAAGTACAGCCGTCTAGACGCGGTTCAGCAACACCGGCGTCCGTCCGTCTGTCCGTCTGTCCGTCTGTCCCAGGTTTGTAACGACCGCTTGTCCAGCGCAGGGCTGCAGCGGCCCACACTGAGCTGGCTGTATTATCCTCTCCTCTCCCCCTCTCCTCCCTGCCCCTCTACCCTCCTCCTCCCCTCCCTTCCACTCTCTTCTGCTCCCCTCCTCCTCCCCTCTCCTCTTCTCCTCTTTTCCCCTCCCCTCCTCTCCTCCCCTATTTCTATCCTAAAATGAGAAGCTTTAGTAAAAATAATTTGATAAATGAGTGCAAACCTGCAGCATTTTCTGTCCTTCTGAATGTCCCTCAGTTAAAAGCACAGTAATATGATGTAATGGAGCCTTTTGGCTGCTTTCGTACTTTTCCTGTCATTTGACAGTGAAAAAATGAAAAATGGGATGAATAAGACAGCCAGAAGTTCTATGAAAACCAGAAGTGTGAACATTAAATACAGTTTTAAAAGGGCAAAAGGGCAATTTCAGCTGAACCTCGTGTTTGCAGACTGTGGGAAGAAACGGAACGTGGAAAGATGACGGGGTGCAGTGGCCCCCCCCCGCTGAGCGCTGTTCCTCATCATTCTCACCCGAAACCCTCACACTGTTCAAAGTTGGGTTTCACCGGTGCTAGTTAGGTTTCCTGCCATGGCGCTGTCCGGGGGGTCCGGTCTTTGGCAGAGAGGCCTGGGGACGTCAGTGTGGCCCACGTTCTCTGCGTGAGCTGCAGCTCTGCAGGGGAAGGGGGCACCTGGCGCCGGTGGGGAGGAAAAAGGCCGAAGGATCCCACTGCTCACTGGGGAGGTGTGTGCTTTAGCTGGGGGGGCGGCAGGGTTCTCGGCCAGAGACACGAGAGTCTGGTCACCGAAGCCGATGTCACTCAGTGGCTCCGCACAAGGGCCGAAAGACAAAGAAATAGGTGGATGGTTGCTGTGGCGCCCCCTTGTGACCAAATAGGTACCTGCATTTCCAAAACTGAACAGTAGATGGCAGCAGAATCATCACAGAAACAAACATATTTTATAAACCTCATTTCTCGTTTTACCGTCAACGACCGAAAACTTCTGTTCAGCCCATTAATTCACTTTTTTGTTTTTATTTGCCAGTTCATGGCATTATTATGTTTACTGCAGCTGATTTCTTCTCATCAAACATCATTAGTCGGGATTTTTTATTGCCAATGCAATTTTGAACATTTGCACAGCCCACACAGACACACCACACGCATTTTTCCCACAGTCTCTCTGTTCCCTGCACATGCAGGCTGCCGCCGGTTCACCCGCCCCCCCGGGGTCACCGCGTCGGCCCCACCGTCATTAGGCTCCCAGGCCGGGCGGCCGCGCTGTGGTGGCGGCCTGGAGGCCCCACAAGATTGACTGCAGGTAGAACCTGTGTTCACGCTGAAGGCCCACGAGTCGGTCCGGAGTCCCTGCGGAGAGAAACGTACCACAGAAGCAGCGGGGACAAAATGCAGCCGAAACAGTCTTTATAGGAAGATTATAACGTGTTTGTGTAGGTTTCATGACTGAAGTGTGACGGCTGCAGTGGGAGTTTCCCGTCTGAGAAGCTGGACGTGGAGACAGCAGGACAGCGAAAATCCCGCAGGGGGCGAATCCTTGCAGAGATGCTGGGATGGGGCGCTCGGTGAGCATGTACGTGAGGCCAGGGGGCTGCTTGGTGGGACAGCTTTTGGAGGAGCCTGGTTTTCTTCTACAACTATTTTTGTGTGAAGTGAAGCAGGTGCCTCTCTCAGGTTTGTGAACTGTGTTATTTTTCACATCCCCTGTTCCAGCATTTACTTCCTCCACCTCCACGTTGGGAAAACCATCATCCTGCCTCCTCGTTCCACACCCACCACTCTCCTCTTGCCTGACAAATGGCAGTTTGGATATAAGCCATCATGGAAGAGACTGAGAGCTGGACCACTGACCTCATATATGCTATTTGGAGATATAAGGAGTTCTGCAGCAGACAGATGCGTTAATCATTTCAGCCCAAAAAACATTTAGTCTCATTCGACTTCCTGGAGCCTCAGTACCTGTGTCTTGCAGATTCCCAATTGTAATAAAGTTGAGGTATCTTCTTGCTCTGTGAAAGCTTCAGTGGGGAAGACGACGGTTCGGAGAGGGTGACAGCAAGCACGGAAACGTGGCCTTAAGGCCGGCTGGAAATCTTTCCTCTACAGCAACGGCGCCACGGACGTTTTGGCTCGCTCCTCTCGGAAAGGACAGAGCACTGGAGCAAGCGGTTAAGGATAAGAATGTCTTGACTTTATTTTAGCCTGAGTCTCGCGCCACTTTGATCCAAGTCATGTGCTTTAAGTAGATGAAAAAAGATTTCAAGCAGTATTTCGGAGGAGTGAGAAAATGGCGCTCGAGGCATCTGCATGAGGTGCTCACGCTCCTGCCAAGGCCTGGCTTTCCGCATCGTCATCTGCAGGCCGCAGGTAGGAGGCTGCCAGTTGGATGACATTTATCTGCCCTGCATCTCAGTGGTTCGCTGTAGCGTTTTCTGCTTTTCTCCAGCTGCCCCGACGCGCCACGTTTCGGCCGCAGCGAAGTGGGATCCCGCACACCGGACCGGTCAGCGCTGCGCACGTCTTGCTGGCGTCTCAAAGGCTGGAAGCGTGTCTGCAGCTGGGAGGTACCGGAAACACCCAGAAGACGAGCGAGAGCTGCGGTGTACGTGTGAGGGTGGGAAGCTCCTCCGTGAGCAAGTCGCCCTCCTCCGCTTTTTCCCCCTCGGCCCACGGCCCCTCTCCGTCGAACGCCTGCAGCATATAAACACAGACGTGGCCGTCGGAGCTCTGAGCCGCGTTCAGATGACACAGTGTATTCTGCACGGCGTGTGTTTTAAAGGCCTTTAATTGCCATTTCTTCCCCTTACCAGATCACAGTGTGCGCAGCGTCTGAGCAGACGGTGAGCAGATCCTTCACCTCCAGCGGCTCCCGGTCCTCCTCGGCCAACAAGTTAGAGACTGATAATTACAAGTTGGGGCGAAATGTGAGGGACTTTTCTGCTGCTCAGCGACCAGTCGGCTGTAAATAGGGGGTTTCTGACTGGGACGCCTTCGCAAAAGTCGGACTGAGGCGGAGCGGTCACCTCGGGATCTGGGTCAGCGTCAACAGAGCTTCTTTCCAAAGGTCAGGAGACAGACAACAGACGGAGGAGACAATAAGATCGCGTTTCTGCAGCGTACGGGAGACGTGTGTAATGAATACTTGTGCGAAAGCTAAATGACCTTCGGCTGTGATTTAAGGACCGGCGGCTCTCCGCATCCAGAGGTGACTCTTCTCCTGGCGGGGTGACCGGGGATGTGTTCCCCGTGGAGCCTCCTGAAGACGCACAGAGGAAGGCGCTCAGGACGGAGGTGCGGGAGACAGCAAAAGTCGACCCCGAACAGAAGAAAACCGCGTGGATCCCGGGTCCTGACGGCGAAGCCGCCTCTGTTTACCTAAACACTTAAATCTCAGACAAATAACCGAGTAGCAAATGCCTTCATTCATCCTACTCACGTCTCCGAAAGCAGGAGTGGCAAATAATGCTGCCCCAGAATACGACGGTTTTCACACAGCTTCTTATTTCACCGATTTACTTCATTTTTCCAATAACTGTGGCTTCCACACATTTCACTTCATTTTATTGTCGTTTTCCCCACCTCACGCTGCAGCCCAAGGCAGAATAACAGCGGAGGATGTAAACATTACTGGGACAATTAGGTAATTCGGATAAAAACGTCTGTCGAAAGCCCCCGCGCACTCAGCCCCCCGGGGAACAAACCCCTGTCCCGCAGTCAGAAGCTCAGTGAAGCACATCTAAAACACTACGCGTTCAGGAGGGGAACGTGTGGACCGGAGTCGCCCAGGTTTACACACGATTACACTCATGTTTGCTGACTTCACCGGGCTGTTTGGCTCCTTCTTCTCACACTCTGTGAAGACAGTGACTCACGTGACACTGAACTCCTGCGGGAGCAGCTCCATGTCGACTGGCTGCTCAGCAGAGAGGAGCTCTGTGTCCTGCAGGACAACATCTCCCCCCCGTCCAGAAGGAGGTGGCAGTGCTGATGTGGAGCAGCAGCCGTGACTGAGACCGGTCTGTAAAAGCTCCTGCTCACCTGGGGATTCTAGGTAGAAAAGTGCTGAACTCTTTACGTATGTTTATCTCTCCTGAACCAAAGAAAAGCCTCTTTAGATGTGAGAGGCGACGGTGCAGAGACCTGCAGGATGGCCGCGCTGGACCAAACGTATTCTTGACATCTTTGCTCCTCGGGATCTGTCAAAGGGGCAGCAGGTGCTGTCCTGGTTTGGGTTCTTGTCTCACAATTTTGAGGATTCCAGCCCCACTTGGTCCTCTATACTATACTATAGTAACATGCGGTGCTGTGTGAGCACCTGAGCTGCTCAGACCTGTGAAATGGCTCAACACAGGATGCATGAATAAAAAATAATTCTTGTTTAAATAACGTTTTGCAACTTGGAGGCACCTGCTGGTTGAAAGTTAAAGGCGCTGCCAAAAACCACCGTCTTTCGCTCTAATAACCACGACCATCTGTATTCGTGGTGTTTATGGTGCTGCTGATGATGAGAAAAGTCGTTTGAAGGTAAGAGGTGACAGATAACTGGTGCTCACATTCACACTGTGGGCCATACATTATAGACAGTGGAACTTCAGTATTTCCACCTCTTCTCGAAATCCTGAACTTCATGGGCACCGAGATACTCTGTGTGTGACTGTGTGTGTATGAGTGTGTGTGTGTATGTGAGTGTGTGTGACTGAGTATGTGAGTGTATGAGTATGTGAGTGTGTGTGTGTGTGAGTGTGTATGACTGAGTATGTGAGTGTATGAGTATGTGAGTGTGTGTGTGTGTGAGTGTGTGTGACTGAGTATGTGAGTGTATGAGTATGTGAGTGTGTTTGAACGTGTGTGTGTATGAGTGTGTATGAGTGTGCGTGTGTGTGNAGTGTGTGTGACTGAGTATGTGAGTGTATGAGTATGTGAGTGTGTTTGAACGTGTGTGTGTATGAGTGTGTATGAGTGTGCGTGTGTGTGTGTGAATGTGTGTATGAGTGTGTGTGTGTGTGTGTGTGAGTGTGTATGACTGAGTATGTGAGTGTGTGT